>OVBJ01000249.1:0-70943 GCA_900406535.1 Noccaea bulbosa
ATGTGATGTGAGGAAAAAGCCAAGAAATATTTGAAACTAAATTTAGGGTTTACGATTGAGAAAGCTGGAGAAGGAGCAGGAGCAAACACTTACAAGTTGACCACTCGATCCGGAACCGTTGGAACCACCCCAGGAGCTTGGCTTAGTGCACCACAACTACTTATCACGAATGATGAATCTAAGACCTTAGTCGTCAAATTCAACAAGGTCGATGATGCTACTACGGCTACTACTTCTACTTCTCGGGTTGAGAAGGTAGGTTTAAGGATGTTCCCGTTCTACTAGTTAACGTAATGTAAAAGCCTGTGAGTCGTCATGGCCAAAAAATAAATGGGTTGAGATAATACCCTCACGCATATGTAATGATAAATGTATCTGAAACTTTTCTCTACTTCCGTAATAAATAAAATAAAATTATGTTTTCCAGCGCTTTATGAGACACACAGCTTTACATTAAACACGTACGATATCCAATATTAAACGTAACCAATCAAAGTTAAATCTCACTCTAGGCCTATTATTTTCATGTCTTTTCACAAATCGGTAAACCACCATGATAATATAACTGATAATCCAAAGTTTCAATTAAAATTTCTCAGATTTTCTAAAATATTAAATATGATAGCCATCTTTCTCGGCTTTCCCATCCTACCAAATTTGTAGGAATCGTAATTAGTTGTTACTCCCTCAGTTTTTTTAAGATAATTTTTTAGCTATTTTTTTTTTGGTTCCTTAAAGATAAATTTTATAGATTTTCAATGTACTTTTTCTTGATTAAAGTAAAAAGAAACAGATTTCAATGTATTTCTTGCATTACTATTGGTTTAAAGTTGTTTTGATTAAAAAATTTAATGAACTTTTACTTTTTCTTAATATGTGTGAAAAACTTAGAAAATTTATCTTAAAGAAACGGAGGGAGTATTTGTTTTCTATATACACACGCACATGGTGGGCCGAGTCAAGTGGGGCTCGGGCTCGGGTTTCAGTTTGGGTTTAAATACATAGACTTTGGTCCAATAACTTGTCTTGCATCAAATTTGGGTTTATAATTTATCGCTACAAATATCCGAACTTGGTTAAAAAAAATATTTTGACAATTAATTTGTAGATTAATGATGTCTTTCACGACCATAATAAAATCTCCAATATTGCTCTAGAAATGGAGTTCTATACGTTTAATCAAATGGCTTGATTATAAAGCATTGATGTCTTGAACCTCATTCACAACACATAAAAAATAAAAATCTCATTCTCTTTTTTCTCTAGTTTTTGTTTTATTTAAAAATATATCGAACGAAGCGGTCGTTAGGCTTCTGGACTCTGATTTTGAATGCTGCAAATTAACAGAAAATGTGGTTGTATCTTAGAATTTTGATTGCATCAAACTGTCAAGCTACAAGCAATTAAAGATAATAGAATTCCGATTGCATCAAATTGACGCTGACAGTGATAACATCGCCGGTAAAATTGATCAGTACGTTGGAGGAGACTGCGAGGCAATGGAGAAGAGAGGGCGATACAGATCGGATGGAGACGGATTGACGGAACTGAGTCGGAAAGAAGGCGATTCGTTTGTATCGATGGAGAAAAAGAGAGAGAAAAGAGGAACATGAATATTTTTTTTTTTTTTTTTGCCAAAACCGGGAATTAACATGGATTCGACACGTGTCAGATTTTTAATTCATCAGAATTTTCTTACTTAAACTCATTTCGAGAGTTATGTTTTATTAAACTTTTTATAATAAATTTTTATGTTTAAAACCTTCTGTAAAACCACTTTAAATCCTCGTTAAAAAAAAAAAAAAAAAAAAAAAAAATTCCAAANTTCACTTGTAAAACTGAGGGTAAAATTGTAAATTTACAATAATCTTTATGATCGATTTGTCGTCGTTCGTTGCCATCGGTACTTCTAACTTCAAAAATTAACTTTTCATCACACCCTAAAATCTTCCGAATCGAAACAGTGTTTCATCGATCAAGACCTGCGTTATTCCTAATTTCTCAATTCGAAACCCTAGCTAGCACCAGAATCGAAAATCCTCTTCATCAGAGATGGCAATAGCGCGAACTGGAGTTTACGTTGATGATTACCTCGAATGTAAGATCGATGAATCCTCCCTCCAAATTTGATAAATTTTTGTCTAATTCGAGAAAATTAGTTCGATTTAGGGTTTCAATTTTTTTTCGTAGATGCAAGCACTTTCCCTGCTGAGCTTCAAAGACTGCTAAATACAGTTCGCGAGCTAGACGAGAGATCTCAATGTAAAAAAACTTCACTTTAATAAAATCTTATTATCATTTCCTCTGTTTCTTTGTGAATTGATTATGTTTGATTTTGTTGTTTTTGAAGCGCTCATAAACCAGACAAGGCAGCAAACTAAGTATTGCTTAGGGCTTGCCTCACAGAGCTCTAAGAAGGGTAACAATGGCAGTAATCATTACAACAACAACGGTCTCGATGAAGACGAAACGATTGAGAAAATGCGTAAAGAGATTGAGTCCAGCCAGGAAAATGCATTGAGTTTGTGTACAGAGAAGGTCTTATTGGCCCGGCAAGCGTATGATCTTGTAAGCGATATACAAATTGTTCGATTTAATCAATAATTTATCGTCTGTGACAAGAACACTATCATGCAATGGATGTGTATGTATACCTGATGTGATCTCTATTGTTATGATGTGAAGATAGAGTACAAATTACAATCTGAAACTTGAAAATGCTACAACTTGTTTCTGAGATTTGAATACATCTCCATTGGGTGTTTCAGCAAACTGTTCTCGCGGTGATATCACTATTATGTGTGTTCTGGTTGCAGATAGACAGTCATGTAAAACGACTTGATGAGGATCTGAATAACTTTTCTGAAGATTTAAAGCAAGGTATGTGCTGTCTAATGACTGTCTTCTCAAGGGTATTTGGTTAGAAGAACTATGTCTTTTCATGCTCTAATGGCTATTCACTCGATTTGTTACAAATATGTGAGTCGATTTAAATGGCGGTTGATTGAGATTAGTCGGTTGGTAACTGACTGAGCATGTCATGTTAGGAGAGCCTGTGGAGCTAATGATAATCTCCTTTTTCTTACCTTGCTAATTATCTGAATAAGCATATGAGTTAGGGGATTAGGCTAAGTGTTCTACATGTTGGGGCAAGAGATTGAATTTTTGTATTCGTTTTGTTTTAGTCAGTAGGGTCACGTCTGCTTATATCTTTGGGCTCTTTACTTTGTTACAATCCATTGTAGACTCTTTCTAGAGAAACTCCCTAAGGGTCAGCGTCAAAAACTCCTTACACCTGTATACATTTTAGTGCACATTGATTAGTTTCAAACTTAAAACGCTCATCTTCCGTCTTCTCTATTTCTCACTACACCTGTATTGAATTTCTCCAAGGGTCGTCTTCTCTATTTCTCATATGTTTATTCTGTCATGAACATTCTCTATCAGAGGGAAAAATTCCACCAGACGAGCCTTCTGTTCTTCCTCCACTGCCTATAGTTCCGAAACAGGAAAAGCGCAAGTCCTTCTATGGCACACCTCAGTCCAAAAAGATTGATTACAGAGATAGAGAGTGGGATCGTGACAGGGACTTCGAGCTCATGCCTCCTCCAGGAAGCCATCGGAAAGACTTCACCCCTATTGATGAGCAGCCAATCGATCCAAACGAACCAACCTACTGTGTCTGCCATCAGGTCCTGAATACCTAAATCCTGCAAAATCTCCGGTGTTGCTGACACTGTTGTCGTCTTTCATTAACACTTTCTCTTTTCTCAGGTGTCCTTTGGAGACATGATTGCCTGTGACAATGAGAAGAATGTGAGTCTATTCTGTTAGCATCTTTTTTGTTTTTTTTCTATTTTTTCCACAGTTGTTATTACGAAACCATGTGATTCGATTTTCGTGTTTGGACAGTGTCAAGGAGGTGAGTGGTTTCACTATACATGCGTTGGCCTCACACCGGAGACCAGATTCAAAGGGAAATGGTATTGCCCCACTTGCAGACTTCTCCCACAGCCGCATTAAATATCTTTTGCACCTGTGAGGGTATCTCTTTTGTTGAAAGAGCTTAATTTTAGCTTCAATTATCAGAAAACTAAGGTCTCCTCCTGCAATTTTGATGCATGAATGGCTAATATAATACTTAAGACATGTATGTATGGAGAATTGCATGAACTTCTGTTTATATTGATCTTGATAGGTGGCAATGGCATTTTCTTTTGTACCTTCTCTTCAAGACCAATATAATATTTCTTGCTAGGCAACATGTAGCAAGTACATCATATATATTTTCTTTGGAATTTTATATTGTTTATATTTATGTTTAATTTCTGAGGAAATATTTACAGTTATATAGGTAATTGTGATGACAATGATGTCACTTATTGACATCAAATAATGTAAAATTCCCGATTCTACATTTGAGTGAAATTTACTCTAAGTTCATTTGATGACGTAACAATAACATCGAAAAACAATATATGTAACAACGTAAAACCACCAGCATGTTTTCATCAAATGAAATTTATTTAATGAAAAAAAGAATACATTTTTCTTTGGTCCAAAGAAAAAAGAATATTAATAAGTATTAATAACATTTAGTAAAGAAAAAGAGGTGTTTCGTTGGGAAAAGAATGAATTAAAAGTGATAAGGATACAATTGGATCATTTTAGCATTTCCAAATTGCAGTGTTTGCTTAACTTTGATCCTCCAGAGAAAATTTTCCAGGTTGATTGAACTTCTTCTCGAGTTGCTCAATTTTGTTGAATCTAAAACCTCTGATTCTTATTTCCTCTGGAACCGATGTGTCTTTATAATCTACATTTTCCATGGTCCAACCACTGTTCTTGATCGAACCTCCCACTTTGACCTGTTGTTGTAAGACATGTCGCAATAAGTCTTTATATGATATGATAATCCAAGAAAGAAACAACAAATGGACTTTTGTTTACCTCTGCATCATCAATGGAATCTACAATAAGAGCACCGTCCAAGGAGAGATCTTCAATAAATACATTACGACCGGTGATAGCCATTGTGGATCTCTGAGAGATCTCGGAGTTCCCGCTGACTTTCGTCTTGATGTCAGAGAAGATCATTCCCCATTTGGGTCTCCATGTGATACGAGGCCATACTTCAACCTCTTGGCCGTTAAAGACTTGCTTCACAGGCTCTTCTACTTTAACACCAGCCTGAGGAAATTAGCAAAATCAAAGATACTGTATAAACCATCATGGAGAAGACTATTTAGACTTGTTTCGCTCGAACCGGCTATACTAGAAATCTAGAATCAAGTATCTCTAGAGGTTACCTTTTGAAGAATAAGGCTGTTAGCACGATAAATCGCCATTTCTCCAGAAGTTGCACTGTGATATGGGTTTCCCTTTGGTACCTTCAGTGAATAAGGAAACCATACAACAAGTTGTCAATCACAAGAACTAGTATGCCTTTCAGGTTTTGGCTGCAATAATTTGGTTAATCATTAAGTAGTTAACCTTAGCAGCATCCTCTGGATTATTCTTGACGGGTGCATAAGCAAGCCATATATCCATCACCTACATGAGGGAAACATTGTTACAACAAGTATATGCACAGCATAGGGGGTACAGTAATGTTTTTTAGCTCCACCGATGCAATTACCGTGAATCCGACACGTGCTGTTGGAGGCAATGTCTTTGGATAATCTTGCATCATACACTCTAGACGAGTTGAAGATTTGAATGCTGTTTTGGTGCTATCCTTGTATCTGTTTATATTTAATCAAGAAAGTTATATGTCAAAGCATAGAATCAGAGTTTCTAACTTCAACTTACTCATAATCATTAATTCCGAATGAGAACCGGTGAAAAACAATGATAGCTTCAAGCAGTGAAACAATAAGAGGAGAAGAATTACTTTGGATTCACGAACTCCTTAATGGCCCCTCCAGTTTTTTGCAACTCTTCTTTGTATGGACCAAGTTCTAGAATCAACTGCATTGAGTAAACATAAACAAAAGATCAAGAGTCTTTCAATTTTCCTGACCGAAGACAGATCTTGGCATATCGAGTAGAAGACAACTCACTTGATTAATATTTCCTGGGAACGGGGAATAGCCTGTCTCGCAATTAACATCCCCATCGGGGAATCCAGATGCTCTAAGTAGCGGATCAAGTTGATTGTACTCTACATTAATCACCATAGATCTTCCTAGAAACCAAGTGAATCAAAAATCTTGGTTATCAAACAGAAACATGAACAAAAAAACTGTGGATTCTTGCTATTCACTAAAGTTACCATCCGCATGGGTAAGTTTAGTAATTCCTCCAATGGCTTCTTTCGCCTTGCGGGGAACAGCGAGAGAGTTAACATGATATTGCTTGGTAGCACTCACACCCAAAGAAGCTGGGATTGCCTGGACAAAAAGGAATTGTGAATTTTCCAACAGAAATTATATGAATACTTAAACTCACGAGAATTGAGGTAGCAGCTACTAACATTGAAGAGAAGTCCATTTGTATCTTGGAAAAACAAAACCCATTTTAAACCAGCATCAAGCCTGAAAATCACGACCAAGAATAAAGAGAAATTGTAAGCAGGAAACTATAAAATGTTAAGAAAAGAAATCTGAAAGAAGAAAATTAAGAAATACCATTGATCAAGAAGACCACTGGAATAAAGGAGTGAATGTACATCGCCATGTCCATGAGGTTTTGTCTACAAGTAGCCAAGAAGACGACATTCAGCTTGAAAAGACTCTATCAGATTCGGAAACATTAACACTAGACACATAGTAATATGAATATGGTACCTGGATCATGTATTTGTTGTGAGGGTCTAATGCAAGCCTGGCATCATTATCATCAAGACACGCAACTTTTTCCTATCGAAGAAAAGGTAGTCATCATCAAGTCAGGCACTGTTTTTTACTCAAAATAAAATAAAATTACGCTTTAACAAAATCTCTTTATAGGGACCCCAGTAGCTGATCATTTACCTGTTTTAGAAGATGTACTTGAGTAGGTTTCATCCCAAAGTAAGATTTTGACTCTAACAGCTCCAAAGTACGTGAATGTGTATCATCAGACGTCATGATAACGAACGGAATATCTCTCTGACTTCCATCTGCAAAAATGTACAAGTACAATTAGTGCTGAAAAATGAGAAGGCAAATATTTTCATATTGTCACTTGTGTTAACTGCAGGATGCCATAACATATCTTGTAGCAATGAAATTGGATAAATGTGTGTAGCATTGTGTAACAAAAATCAAAAAAAAAACGTTAGAAACACACCAGATGCGCCCTTGTGGCTAGCTTCTTGAAGAGCCAATATAGATTCAATGTAGTGCTGCAAAAAGCATGTCCCTGTAGTTGTCTCCCTTGGAAGTGCCACCTAATAATGTATAATGTCGCAAGTAAATAATTATGTTCCTCAATTCCACAAAACATGGGACTGATTAAACAATAAAAACTGAGTGGATAATGACGATTAAGTCAATGAAATCTTGCTCCAAAGTCCAAATGTCACCTTGATTCCATTGTAGCCAAGACGCTCACCAAGACCACCAGCAACAAGAACAAAAGCAGCATTCCTAGCTTCGACGACACCTCTTTTCTCCATTTCGATGAAGTTGTCATTACCAAAAGTAAGATTTTCTCCTGAAGGGACCTGCAAGAAAGACCCCCAATAACCTTTTGTTTATAAAAAAACACAACAATAAGACTTTTTAAAAAGAAAAGAAAAAAGAGATTTGATGTTACTTACAGAAGGAGAGAAACCATCATATGGATTCTTCCCTACTTTTGAATCGGCGAGAAGCTCTTTCGCAGTCTTAATGTATGATGCTAATCCTCCAGGATAGCTTGAATTTAACCGAGCAATCTAAGAAAGCAATTAGGATTCGTAATTCGTAATTACGGTATGGGAGAAAAAAAAAAAAAAAAAAAAAAAAAAAAAAACCTGATCGAAAAATCCAAGTTTGTCATTGTCACAAACGCCTTGTTCAGGCCAATGTAGGAAGAGATGACTCTGACCATTCTCTAACAGGATCTTCGCCAATTCGATCTGGACACAAAACCAGACCATGAGGATCACACATGTAATAACAAAACAAGAAAAGAAGGATCGCAAATGCGGAGATACGAACAAACCTGATCTGGAGATAGAATTCCGAGGTTACTCTGGAGAGCTGGAGCGGATGAGAAGAGATCGGTGTTGCTGGAATCGACCGTAGAAGCCATGGAAGACAGGAACAAAGGAACGAAGGAGGCTGTCTCTGTCGTATTTCAGTGTTCGAATTTGGACAGAAGAAATCGAAAGAAATAGCAGCGAGAGCAAACGAAATATAGAGAGTTGGAAGACGACCGTGGCGATCTTCGCTATGGGAAAGCTATGAGTTTGAATCTGTAAGCGTCTGAAGTATTAGAAACTGACAACAATCTGTGAATCGAAAAGAGAATGAGAATTTCGAAAGGAAACCGAAAGTATCAGATTGTTGTTCCCGAATTACGATGATCTTTTGAGGAAACAAGACGATAGAGGACAGAAGCTGATCATGTGGCCAATACCTATGATTTAATGGGCCTGAATGTTTTTATGTCAAGCCCAAAACAATTCACCTCAAATTTATATACCTACGTATACAAGTACATGTACACTGTGCAGGGCGGGATTTAAAAAATGTGGAACTGGTGCGGATATATATTATATCCCGCAGGTTACCCGCAATTTAATTTTTAAAAAATATATTTAAACTAAGAAATATTAATATATATCTAGTATTTTTTATCAAAAGTTTCAATATCTTTAGTGATATTTATAAATTAGTTAATAGTTTTCTCAATATCATATAAAATATTTATAAATTATAATTAACATTTAATTTTATAAAAATATATATAAAAATATAATTATTAAAATCTATATAGATTATTCGCGGATATCCACAAATTTAACCGGGATGGATGTGGGTCAAAAAATTATGTTAAAAAATTTGGCAAAATGGGTCAAAGCGAGTCAAAAAAACTTGATGATACATATGGAACAGATCAAGGCGGTTTTGACCTAATTGACCGGCCTAAGTATATCAAGTATACAAGACTACAAAATCTAATAGTACTCATGTATGGTGTATATAATTAATATTATTATCTGTAAGAATTTTTTTCATAAACCTATTTAATTAATATTATTATCTGTAAGATTTTTTTCATAAACCTATTTATGGTACTAAACATGAATTTTGTGATTTGTATCTATTGCTATATTTAATTTTGACTATTGTATTATTATTTTGTTTGACGTCACATAAAACTGTCAACCACCCAATTCCACCATATATCTTAAAAAAAAAAAAAAATTCATTTAAATAATTTCACTAACTTATTTCATCTTTTAGAAATATGTTAAAAAAACTGCATATTTGGGTTTAGTTTTTCTAAAAAGAATTTATAAAATGCATATACGAGTGAAAATAAGTAAAAAAGTCAGAGAAATATTTTGGTTTTCTAAAACTGGAATATATTTTGTCAACCAAAAATTAAATAAAATTTGTGAAAGTTTTTTCTCCTCCAGCTGTCTAAATTTTTTTTTTTTTAATTAACGTTATGTCCTTTACATATAGTCCCATATATATTTATATATAGTCCTTCGTAGCTTATTGAGTTTCTATCTCACTCTCAAATCTTATCTCTTTGTTTGGAAAACACAATGCAGTTCACAAATCCATATTCTAGATTTTCTTGTCTAGTTTGTGAGGAAATCTTTGAAACTCAACAATATTTAGACTCACACTTTACCTATTTTCACGCTAATTCGTTCTCTCAGTCCAGAGGACAGAATTTTATATCCAATCACAGCTATCCCAATTTTTTTGATCCTGCTTTTCGAAACCCATCTCCCAATGTTTTTCAAAATCAAGTAATGCAATTCCAAAATTCTTTCGCTATTGCCGGGGCTGGGAGGCCTACCTATCAATTGGTGCCCATGACCAATACTAATAACATCAACTTTCATGACCATCCAATGCAGCCTCAGTTGGAGCTGCAACTTTCTCGACATCAGTTGCAGCCACAATATCAGTTTCAGCCGCAGTCACAAACCTTGGAAGCTCGGATTGCACAAGTGGTTGAAATTCAAACTTTGCCACTCATTGACAAATTCGAACGAGAGTGGTCGGCTTTCCCGAAAGACAACATAGAGAATATGATAGATCTTGAATTAAAACTCTGAAATCGGAGAGGTTCTTTCATAATAATGAAAAAAAAAACCAGAATAAAATTGTTTGAGAATAAAAAGAATATAGATTTTTTTTTTTTTTTTTTGCACCAAGAATTGCATCATAAAAAGAATATAGATTTACATATATAGATAAAAAGAATATAGATTTTAGAATCTGTTTTTTTGTCACAACTTTATCTATTTTACTTTTAATCAATATGTAATGTGATGTTTTCTTTGGTTCTAAATCATTTCAATTTTCAAAGTATTTTTTGTCTAATATTTAAACATTAAATTGGGGTTTGAGGTTTCCGACTTATGATGAAATTCAACTGTCCGGAGAATATATGCAAAATCCGACCCAAATAGTATTGTTGATTTATTTATCATACATACCTATTTCAAATAGTTATGTTTTTTTTTTTTTTTTTTAAAAAAAAAATTTAAAAAAAAATTNATAGTTATGTTGGGCTGATCTATTCAGATTTATTTTACAAACAACTCCAAATTCTGTTATCATTATCTAACAAAATTTATTTCAATATAGAAAAGTGTATTTACATTTTATAGGTGTGTATATCCGCTAATGAGCCTTTTTCTTGGTCTTTTACAGTAGTTTTTTAAATCTAATATTTTTTTGAAAATAATAAAAAGAAAAAGAAAATTACAGATTTTTCTCGGTTATCAAACTAATTTTAAATAGAAAATTCTAGTTGTGGTCAATATTTCTTAGGGATAATTGGCAATATTGCCTTTTTTAGGATTCCCTTCTTAATTTGAAAAATACACTACTTTAATTTTTTTGAAAACTACACTTTTCCTGCATATAAAATAACTTTTTGACATGATTTTTAAAAGATGAAATTTGTATGAATATTACAAAAATTTAAAAGTATTTGGATAACTAATCCATGTTTTTAAGTTTTTTTGAAGACTAAAATTTTTGTATAAAAATGACCAAATATTCTGAATAACCAAAACATATAATTTTTTTAAAAAATCCAATGATTTTGAAGTAATTTTAAATTATAAGAAAAAAAATATGTTTTATACTCCCTCCGTTCCAGAATATAGGATGTTATATAATTTTTTCTTGTTTCAGAATATAAGATATTTTAGAATTTTAAAGTACTTTTTACAAACTTCAAGAATCATTAATTAAAAGTAATTGAATTCTTGAAACTCTATTGGTTAATATTTATTAAAAAGTGGTTTGATTAAAAAAATAAATGTTTCTTAATTTGTGTGAAAAGTCTAAAAAATCTTATATTCTGGAAGAGAGAGAGTATGAATGGATGATTATTATTTATATTAAAAAAGAATTACTTGATTTTCATAAATAGAAGGACCAAAAATATGAAGTCAGACAAATTAGCACCAAGTGCTTGAGAATTGAGATCTTGCCAATTTAGATTTCGAACTGTTTTTATGAACATATGAGATCTTGCCAATATATATATATATATGGTTGTACAATGTGGTTATATATTGTGGATGTGACGATATAATATCATGTGTGGCTTGGTCAATTACTTCGAAGTTATTTATTAGATTTTGTAGATATCGAGGCATGTCATTTTCTCTTGATGTATTTCTATGTCTTCTTATATGCACTCTCTGTTATATAAGACTATGGAAATGGAATCCAATAATATTTAAAGAATTACAGTAAATATGTATTACATGGAGTAAGCACAACCCAGAAGTATAAAATTCTTCTTCATCGGCTTACATTGTACAAACATGTCACATCATATCTGGCAATCTATTTGTAGTGCCAAAACAAAAATTTGAAACTAACTACAACATCAAAATGTGGTTACAAGCCCTATACCTACCTCTTCAGCGAGTTCGTCCCATACAGGCAGGAGTGTCAAAACCACCAGGACAATCGCAGTTGCGACAAGGGCTTTCCTCCATGTTCCAACCTCGGTCACATCGTTCAGGCACGGTTTCTCAGGTGTTCTCTGTTTAAAAACATTGTACTCTTTTTTTCAGAAACAGCTTTGTAAAGCTTGTTGGCATTGTTGAAGTTGCAGAGTTGAGAAAAATTCTCTTTACCTGGCAGATTAGCACGTAGAGTCCCCAAGGAAGTGCCAAAGGGCCACCAAGCTGAAATCAAAAGTTGCAGGGGCAAATAAATACCATACCGAGAGCACAAATTATATCAACAACGGAACATAGCTCTGAACAGTTGAACATACCACTCTGAGTCCAAGCATTACATAGGTTGACAAACCAAATGTAACCAGCGCATTTTTCCCAAATGCCCCCTGCACGAGAGCCATAACCATATCTTTCAGTTCCTAGTTCTCTTCATACACATTATCTTTCAGGATATATAATAGTACACACTTGAATCAAATGCAGCATGGTTGTAATGGCGAGAGACACTTGAAAGAAGAATTTTCCTTGATACGAGTCAGAGTGATGTTCACATTATTAGTAACCAAAAGATAAGAGAAGTACCTGTACAGCTCTTCCTCCATCCAAACATCCAACAGGAAGCATATTAAAAGCTGTTGTTGTTAAACCACACCTAACGATTAAATTTCAAAGTAAGCGCAAAATTTGTCATAGTTTCTGATGAATAATAATAAGGAATGAGACAAGGCATTAGACGCTTACCATCCAGCGATAACAAGCGGGTGGATTGAAACCGTTGCAGCATGCATAGCTCTGCAATCAATAGAAAAATAGAAACGGATGTTGGACAGTTGGTTTTAGACTTTTTCCGTCTATGTTGAACAGTTGGTAGCTGTGGAGAGCTTACGCGTATCCCAGGGTAGCTCTGCTGATGAGTCCAAGAAGTAATGAACCTTGGAATAACATGCTGGGAACCTGCACAAGATCGGTAGCTGCGTCCGGGTTTGTAGATAGGAACAGACCAACACCAAACATGGAAACTGAGAGTGCAGCTCCAGCGAATGGACCAGCTAGCGATATGTCAACTTTTGTACTCCGGTCCGGAAGAATTGACTTGAACTGGACAAATCAAAGTAAATGGCGGTACCAAGATTAGCCACATAGTCCTTGTTTGTTATTTCAACCATATTGGCTTCCTAGTTTCTTCAAAGAAATTTCAAAATGTCTTCTTCTAAATACGAATTACATAGAGTCTAACAGAAGATAAACTCCCCTGAACTTGAAAGAGTTGCAACATATATAACGAGGACTATTACCTGTGTGATTGCACCAAAGCTACCGAGTGTAATGTTCGGAATGAAGTAAGGAATGCTAAGCTTTACTTTCTTTGGAACTGCAGCAAGAAAGTGTCCTAATTCCTGCAAACAAACGAAGTGACGAGAGCAAAAATGAGGAAACCAGATATCACCAATAAATGAAAGTTCATAACAAAGAAACACACAAGATTCAACTTACATGAAACAAAAGGATTCCCAAGACACCATAAGCCAAAGGCAATGCAGACTCAACAAATGGATACAGAAGCTCCATATCAGGCGGTTCAACAGCATTAGGATCGGTGAAATACTTCACCACCTCAGGAGGTAAACGGTTAATCTGTTAAATCGAGCAACTTCCATTACTGCATTTATGTGATTTCTCGCACTTAAGATCAAAGACATCATAATGTAATGCTTATGTGGACAAAAAAAATGGTACCTGAGAAGCAATTCCTAGCTCCACAGAGGAACCAATTGTCAAAAGAAACAATATGAAAGCAATCACATACTGCCAGAGTGTGGTTGGTCCTGGCTCCGAGACCTCTTTACGAAGCAAACCAAAGCTAACACGGGCACCGCCACGTGGATCCGGCCCTTCCGAGTTAGGCTCCTCAATCATGAACAAGTTATATTTATCGCCAGCCAGCTCAGCTAGTTTCCTCTGAAGTTTTGCAAACACATCCTCTCTCTTTCCTCTCAAGTTCCCAAGAAAGAGTATACCCTCTCCAAGGTCCCCAAATGGCTCTTCTTTAGTCACCCAGAATGTCGAATAGCCGAAAAGGTTGTCCTTTATTAGCTTGACATCGGCAGGATCTACTCTCTCGGGTCCAAGAAGCTCCATTAGCTTAAACGAGTCTATTTGGAAGCTGCTGTATGTCGGATCAATAGGCGATTCCGTTGATGCCTGAGAAAAGACGCAAACTTCTACTCTTTAGTTACTCAAGGTTTAAGAAGTTGATTCTCACAACCTACGAAATCAAGAAAAATGATCTCAGTTTTGTACGTTCACCTTAAAAGCAATCATTTTTTTTCTTGCTTGCATACTAATCTAGATGGCATCACATCCTAGTTTTAGATCTCTTATTCTTACTAATTTGAAATGGTATTCTAAGCTATTGGTGAATCTTTCACATTTCTTTATGAACCTTGATTAAATCCAAAAATTTCAAGTGTCCGGTAGATAATTTTTGTTCAGTTTTTCATTTCGTCAAGTTTCTCAAAATCATTAAGAGAAAGGCTCATTCTTTCAATTGAAATTAGGACAAAAGGGTAAAAATTAGACAAGAGACAAGAGTGTGTACCCTTGAAGAAACAGAAGGAGACTTGTCGGAACCGAACTCGTTGATGCTGCTGCTACTGTTACTTCTCTCGTCTGCTTCTTCATCTTCGTTATCTTCTTCTGCTTCTCGGGATGCCGTTGTTACAGTTGAATCTCTAACAAGCGACGAATCAGTGTCTCCGTTTTCTCCGCCATTACCGTTTTGATCATTGCCTAAACACTTTACAACCCTAAATCTATGATAATCCTCTGAGCAAGAGAAATATAATCTCTCTTTCCCTGATGTAACTTTGGGCATTGGTGTCTTAATCTTCCCCCGGAGACTGCAATGAAACGATCGGAATCTGATGTTAAGCGTAGCTGCGAAAGCGACGCTCGTGAGAGTCCCCATCGAGTGGAGATGGAGAAAAGAAACGATATGTTTAAAAGATAAGGGCAAGTGTGAGAGCGCTTTAGCTTGCTTGATTCATTTGTTCGGCTTCAGCATTAAAAAAAAAAAAAAAAAAAAAAAACGGAACCGAACTGAAAATGGAGCCAAATCAAAATTAAACTGAAATTAGCAAGTTGTTAATTAGCTAGATGGCCAAGGATTGTGTCAAAACTCAAAATTAATTAGGTTGATGGTAAAAGAGTAATGCAAAATCAATTCATTGAGGTTGTGGTGTAAATTATAAATTGTTTGTAGCGATCGCTGGACTTTTGAGTTTTGAGTTTTGACTATGTTTGAATTATGGGATAATACCATTTCATAAAGGGTTATTATATGTGTCTCGGAGACTTGTATTTTTGGTTTTCGAATTCCGCTTCTAAAACAAAACAAAAAAAAACTTAAAAACTGAGATTAGTCAAGCTAAATTATGTTTAGGTGAATAGTCAAGATAAATCTCATTAAGGTAACAAAAATTGAGGAAGAAAATTAATTCATGCTACTTTTTTTTATAGTCAAGATGTGGTTATCTTTTGACTAGAAATTTATAAGTAAATAAGTTATATTATTATATGTTACCTTTTAACTTCTATTTGTGAACTCTTGTTCCAAATTTAACAATGAAAGTTATATTTTATGTATGTTTGTGTTATTATATATATAGCCAGTCTGGCTAAAGGAAAAATCAACAAGAAACTTTTTTTACACAAATCACAAAAATAGCTTTCAGCATGAGAACTTTAGTTACATTTGTTTTCACTATCTTTTTCATCATGTCTATTGTTCATGGTCGTACAACAGCTATTAAACCTCTAGGTACTCGTTTATTATTATATCACACCCTATAGTTATAAAAATGCGTTTGTTTCTCTTTCAATAAATGTACATATTGGTTTAATGATTTTATTATATACCTATAGGTTATGAAATAAATAGAAGAGAGGTTCAATGCTACTTTCCAGCAGATCCATGCTATACTGAAGGGGATATTGGTTGCAATAAATTTTGTAATGACGAAGAGTATTACTATGGCGAGTGTACTCCTGATGATGGATGTTGTTGTCATATTCCCCAAAAGAGAAAAGCTCAGAAACCAATATTCTGATCAAATATAATGATATTACTTTTCAAGAAGATATGGAAAAATATACCCATATGGAAAATATATGATGATGGTTCATGGTTGTAAGTTAACGATTGAGCAATTGTAAGTTTTTAATTAAAATATAGGGAAAATTGGCAATTTACCCCAAAAAAAAAGCTCTTCTTGTCTACATACACTTTCACAAATCCACTTTGTCACCTTACTTTTTTTTTTTTACAATTAATCCAAATTTAACCTTCAAATTGATTTTTTTTTTTTTTCAAATTTTGAAATTGATTAAATTTAGTTTGGATTAAAATGAGAAAGATTAAAGATTTGAAAAATATTTTCTGAAAACTTATTTTCATAGGTAGAGAGAAAAAAGGGAATAAAGATTTGAAAAATATTCAGTTGCAATATTTTTTCGATTCTCGTAGAAGACGAATTCTACGAATGGTAGAACTTAGTTATTTTGGTAGAACATGTATCGAAAATATGCATTCTACGAAATTGTAGCCAATATGTTTTTTATAGAACATAAATTCTACGAATGGNCAAGATAGTATATTCCGTAGAATATATTTGGAGCAAATTCTACAAAACGTTAGAAGTATAAATAACTTGTAGATTTCATCTTCTACGCTCGCTAGACGTCTATGTAAATGGTAGAAAACGTATTCTACTTTGAAAATCGAAGTTCGTAGACGCAAACTTCAATTAATTTTATAAATATGAAAAAAAAATCAAAAAAATCTCAAATATTCTTTACAGTTTTAACATCATTTTTAGGAAATTTAGAAATTTTGTTCACTTTCAAAAGAAGTTTGTATGAGTTGTTAACTATATTGAAGGACAATGTTGGCACAAAATAGCAAAAGTCAAAAAAGGGGTAAAAGGACAAAAAAAACTTTTTTTATGGGTAAATTGCCAATTTCCCCTAAAATATATCCCCTTCAAAATCTATATGGAAAATTTTAGAGTAGAAGAAATAAATCATACGCAATATAATTTATTTTAATGAAATTCTAGTTGAAGACAAAATTTTTACATGTAGGGTTGGGTTAAAAAAAAAGTTGAATTTATATTTTCTGTTTTCTGAGATTTTGTTGCTTTCTAAATTTTGATGAAATAACCCAGTACATATGGATTGATCTATTTTAAACCCATAACTTAAATTATTAATTAATATTTATGTAGGTATGAATATTAATGAAAAATCGAGCTAAAGTATGAACAATCCATTTTAAATCCCTCAACTTTTAAAATACTGCAAATCTATAAATAAATGTTTAGTTACACTTGACATATCAAATTCAAGGGAATGTATCACAAATTTATCTCATGGTGTATATGATTTGTTTGTTATGGAAAAAAATTAAAAATTGTTTATTTAACGGTGAAAGTATGAAACACACATTTTTATACAAAACAATCAAAAATTTGATATACACAAGCCAATTTTTTTTATATAATAATTAATTCTCATTACATTTTTTAACTAAAATTTGGAAAACCTGTTATTTTGATTTATTTCACGAATGAAACACATTCTTCTAAAAAACAAAAGTCACAAACATGAATATACTGAAAAATAAAAATAAATGAATAACAATGGATTTTTGAAAATTTTAACAATCACATAAAAAATAACCCCCTAAATTGAGAAAGGAAAACAAAATATAACACTAAACCGGGAATGTTAGGTTTGGTATACGGTAAACCGGGAATCTCCTTACCAAAAAAGAGAAAGAAAAAAGAACCGGGTATATTTCTTGAATTAGATTGTTTCTACTACTCTCTACTTTCCTCTACCTTCTGGATTCCTCCAGAGCAACCTGAGAAAGGACTTCTCTCTCTCACTATATACATGTACCTTTCTCTTCTACTCTCTCTCCCACCATCATCCCTTCTTTAAGTATTTCTGCTGGAAAAGGCTTTTTCTTGCCGTTGAAACGAAAATGGTGGAAGACGAGCGCTTGTCGATGAAGAGGAAAGAAATTGACCGAGTAAACGAGGAATTATCAGATTTTTCCCTCACTTCTCCGGCCAGAAAGATTCGCCGTCTGGTAAATTTCATCTTTTATCCTTTCCGATTTTAGAAATCCCTAGGTTTTCCGTTTATCTTAAGATTCTGTTTGCGATGTTGTAATCAGGATGTGGATTTGCCACCGGTTATGGAGGAAGGCGGAGTAGATATGGCGATGCAAGCGACGGAGGCGGAACAAATCGAGCCTGTACCGGTAAACGAAGAAAAAGCAATTGTTCTATTCAAGCCTCTCCTTTCTCATCAGCCTTCTTCTTCTGGACAACTATTTGTTGACAGAGACTTGATTTCTGGTTTTAAGAGTAAGTTTGTTTATCTTTGGGATTGGGAGTGATTTTCTGATTGAACCAGTGCTTAGAAAGTAAGAATAACAATGAGGATTTTGCTGTGTCATGTAGTTTCTCTGCCTAGAGGAAGGTGTCAAATTTTTGTTATGCTTCGTTTAGTTTGTGAAAGCCGATGTTTGCGTCTGGTGTCCCAAGTTCTCACTTCATTTGCGTTGTGCAGATAGATTCTTTCGCGATGCATCGAGAGCTGTTGATAACAATGATGAAGATGAGACGTCCAACAAGTGCCAAGCAGTTGTTTGCTGGAGTCCTTCCATGTCTCCTTATTCAGAGGCCATTGGAAACTTTCAACAACCACGCACGCTGGAGATTGTCGAGTTGGATGAGGCAGGTGAGGATGCGGTGATGGATGAAGCAGCCATGGAGATAGAAGAGGGTAATGGAAGCACCGGTCTATCGTTTCCCCAACAAGGCCAGCAGCAGCAGCAGCAAGAAGATGGTTTCGGCTTGCACCAGTGGCAGCAGCAGCAGCAACAACAACAACAACAACACTGTATGATTCCGTCGCTTCCTCAAGTCAACACTACTCCGGTCACTTGGCTCCGATGAAGCCGAATGAATGCAAAGTAGAAAAGTAGAAGCAGCTTTTTGTTGTTAGATTTGTTCTGCATTCGCTTCAGCTATATATATATATATGTCCCAGTGTTGTAAGGAATCTTATCTTTTGAATGTAATTAGAGTTAAACGTTCCAAAGCGTACGCACGTCAATCGCTTTGACAACCCAAGACATTGAAGTGGATTCACGACTTCTTTATAAGTACGCTTTGTTAACAACTTTGGGTAAGATTTGAAGTTCGTTAACAAGACATTAGACTTTAGTGATATTAAGAATTTGAAACAAAAGCCAAAACGAGCCATGCTCTTGATAAAAAAAAGTACCTATAAACATTACACCGCAAAATGAAACAGATGGTACACAAAAAAAAGGAGCTAACCAACGTCCTCAGTTTCTTCACTACCCAAGAAGAAGAAGAAAAATAATACCCGATTTAGAACGAAGAAAGAAGAGAGGGTTTATATAACAGAGATGATGAAAAGATATGAGTAGATGATAGTTCTCAGTCTAGATCATCAGGAGCCAAAGGTCGGTAGCTCTGATGTTCTCATCTTTTTCGAGGGTTGGTCATGTGAATCATAGAGTCCAGGCTCCGTTCCGTTACCTAGCTCCAACGATACATGATCATCTGGTGATATCCATGTCAGTGGATTAGCTGAAACGAAACAGAAACGAGCCAAATGTCAAACAAAACGAGCCAAATGTTTCCATATAGCAAGAGGCTATTTCCAAATATTTACTGAAGCAACATACCTGCAGTAGCCACAGGGGTTCTTGTATTCTCGGTGGATTCCATAGCTCGAGCTGGACGCTTCCTCACATAGTTGTCCTGCAGTGGTTTCGGGATTTGGAACGAAAACTGCGAAAGCTTCACCTCGTCTCTTATGTACTGCGGGTTCTCATTCAAGTACCTGCAAAACCAGCAAGTTTAGGTTTCTTACCGTGTCAAGAAACAGCCTATACGTTACTCAAAACAAATTTGCAAATCACTAAACTTTTCTTCTACCATTGTTCTTTGCATCACTCTAAAACGTTGTGTGAAAAGGAAAAGAAAAAGAAAACTAACTTTTGGACCTCCACAGTTGATCGAAGCTTCTTTCCTGACGGAGAAACATAATACCTGAAACATCAAGAACATAAGCAAAGCTTGGTCATCATCATCATCATATACTTTGGTTCTTAAGATGATTCGACATAAATAAATTAAAAAAGAAAAGGAACGTACACATCAGCGAATCGGGTACCTCCTTCACCTCTAATCCTTAGCAAACGCTGCCAACCAGTAGGCGGTCGAGCGATACTCGGCTTATCGATAGCCCAGAGACGTGTTCCGTCTTGAGAGATATCCGCGGGGACATCGCAAGACATGTTCGGCTTCCACTCGCACGCTGTCTCGCAGAAGAAGGGGTTCTCAAGAAGCTGCTCTCTTATCTCTTCGTACTTCTGCATCGACGGCATGAGCCTCCATTTGAAGCAACTAGCGCACTGGACCGTGAACGCCCCGATGGAAGGACACTGCGTTCTGTTTGCAGGAGGAGGCTGAGATCCGACAAGCTGGACTTCGTCTTCCGTGTCATTCTCCTTGGAGCCGTAAAGAACCAACTGATTCTCGCTCGCATCCTCTGTTACCTCGACAGGTGAGGAAGATCCTGATCCTTGTGAAGGTTGTAAAGCTCGAAAATCCATGGCACCGGAGAGAGGGACAGAGTTTTCTTCCTCCATTACTGCGACATATTCGATACAAGCAACCTGTGAATCATATAAGCAAAACCGATTCATACGAGTGAACAGTAGAAACCCTCGCATGGAGGAAATTATTTACAAAAAAAAAAAAGATCACAATCAGCTCTATCGAATTGAGTGAGACGCATAATAAGGAAGAGAAGAGCATAATCGATGGAAGCAACAATAATCAACAACGGAGCAAACATGCGGTGAGAGCTAAAGACGAGATCCATACAGATATCATCGAAAGAGATTAAAAGGAAGAATCGTTACACGAAGGCAATATGGGTTTCGGAGACCGGTGAGAGATTTCTTGATAGAATCAGCCAAGGCTAAAGAGAGGTTCTCTGATTCGGACAATCTCACAGAAGTAATTCGAACACAAGCCTTTTAGATTTGTGTTGGTGCTGTTGTCGAGACACAAATACGGGGGGAGAGAGAGAGAGAGAGAGAGAGAGATTTTAATCCCTTTTGCATATAAATATGTTGCTACAAAAATAATCGTTTCAATTCCATTAGAAAATTATTTATTTTAATTACGAGAATATACCCTTATCCTTTAATGAATTGCTATTAAACCCCTTGGTGGATTTGAAATTTCATTTTTAGTGAGATTGTATGTACATCCTTATTAGATGGGTTGATTAATACTTCTAAGTTGACAAAAACAAAATAATTAGGAAGATACTGACACATATACGGGATATACCACAAAATTTATACTATATATATATATATATATACATTAATGGAGCAACTAACAACGAAAACAGGTGAGCTCCATTGGAGAAAGATGGGGTTACCGAATGATGTTCATGCAGCCAGGCTCACCGAATGATGTTTCATGTAGCAAAGGTTCCTAGGAAAGATGTTTGTTATCTTAAGGCAAAATGGGGTTTGGGCGTCAGATGGCCTAGAGAAACATCGTCACATGTATTTGCTCTTAGCCTCATATGGCGTAAGCATGTGAATATGTGATCGAGTGAAATTTTATTTTTTGTCAACATCCTCTGTTCCTAGAATGGTTCAAGAATCCAAAACGGAACAAAGTTTACATATTGTTTGTCGACGCCGAGACTTCAGCGACCTAATGCAAACATGGCTCGCATATGAATAAATCTTTCTCTGCTCATAATTACGTTTAGGATTCTCCTTGTTTTTTATTCTTTTTTTGCCAAGGAGCTTCCTAGTTTGTTTAGCCTAGATCTGAAACACTGTCTGCTTTTTTGTTTTTAATTTTCATCGAGAGAAACTATGAGATATGTTTAATTAGAATATGCATATATATGTAGATAACCAAATACAAAATGCAAACACATACGTAGTAATCAATACTAAAAATATTTGCAATTTATGATTATTGCATGAAAAAAATTATAATTCATTGTAGATGTGTATAAATGATTTATATACTCACAAGATTTCTTGGTAATAGACCCGAACAAAATAGTGAAGATAATAAAAGAGTAAGAAGAATTGAAATCATCCATAAATTTATATAAATATAATTGTTAATCTAAAACCCCACAAAACATCTAGTTAGTAGTGTATTTAGGTAATCACATCTCAACTTCCAACCAGCACGATTTACTTGATAGACTTCATATATAATTTCAGTTCATATGTGGTAAGTGGTAACCATATCAATGGAAGCAACAATAATCAACAAGAGCCATCAAATTTGAGCTTTAAAAAAAAAAAAAACAATTAACTTCAAACAAAACTCCAAATCAAATTCCAGGAAATTGAAAACAAAAACGAAAACGATGAATCCTCTTCATAGTCGAAGTACATATAAATATAGCTTACACTCCAAAATACAATAGATGAAACACAAAACAACCTAACCACATGTCCTCAGATTCTTCGATAAACCCGACTCACGAATATTATATATTTCCAAGTAAAACATCACACGGGTCATGGTTTATAATAGATACCAGAGGCTCCAAAATCATTGACGCCAGAGGTGGATGCTTCTTCTGATGTTCTTCTCCTTTTCGCGGCTCGATCATATGACTCATTGAGTAGTTCCCTCTCGGCTGGGTCATCTGGAATCAATGGGAACTGTTCATCTAGAGATTTCCATACATTTTCATACTCAAGCTCTCTCTCATATTGCTGCAACGGCGTCAGGTCATCTAGAGATCCCCATACCGGCTCGGAAAGGTCAGCCTCAGTTGGCTCATCTGGAAGAACCGGCAACTGCTCATCTGGAGATCTCGATGCCGGTTCTTGGAGTTGTTCAGGCTCCTCCGGTGGCACATATAGCTGTATCGCTAAGCATTCATCTGGAGATCTCGATGCCGATTCTTGGAGTTCAGGCTCCTCCGGTGGCACATATAGCTGTATCGCTAAGCATTCAGCTGGAGATCTCAATGCCGATTCATGGAGTTTAGACTCCTCAGGTGGCTGGTATATTTGCAGCGCTAAGCATTCATTTGGAGATCTCGATGCGGATGTATGGAGTTCAGGCTTCTCGGGTGGCACATATATCTGTATCGCTAAGCATTCATTTGGAGATCTCGATGCCGATGGACCAGCTGAAGAAAACAAGACGACTCAAAAATTGTAAGAGTTGGGTTTAATGGAAAAATGATACTATGTTCTTTAGGGTGAAACAAATTAAGACGTCTTCTTTGATGATACGATCACACAAATCAAGATTACGCTGTTAAAGAGAACCAAAGTAAGATCTGCATGGAAAGATCACTCTTGAGGAAAAGAATTATCACAACTAGCACGACGGAATCATTTATGACATATTCTAAAAAATTCAAACATTTTTTTTTTTCTGTTTCTGTTTTACCAAAAGTATTCCAAATTACTGAGAAAGAATAAAGATATCCTAAAAAGAAGTTGTGGACAAGTTGCTAGTTTTGATACATATATAGTTTTCTATCAAATCTAAAGCCCTAATAGTAATACAAAGGATATCCCTAAGAAGATTTATGTAAATCCGTGCGTTGACAAGTGACTGAATAATAATATTTAGCCAACAATTAAAGTTTTGTTTGGATATTTCCCTAACAGTTGACACAGAAGAAGTAAGGGTGTGAAATGAAGCAACATACCTTCTTCAGTAGCTACCAGGGCGTTTGAAATACCACTTGGATTCATTTCTCGAGCTGGGCGCCTCCTCACATAGTCCTCCTGCAGCGGTGACGGGATTTTGAACGAGAACTGTTCAATCTGCACCCTTCCTCCTAGCTGCGGGTTTTCTTTCAAGTACCTGCAAGCCAGCAATGAGGTTTATGAGGATGTAAAGAAGCTGTCTATATATGTGACTGGAAACAAATTAGTAACCAATAAGCTTTTCTTCTACCACTGTTGTTGATCTCAAATGCTTCAGGGAAGTATAATGAAAACAGGGATGATATTAACGTTAGTAACCAAAAAGTAAGCAAGGGTTTATGAATTTTGCATCACAGTAAACAAAACATAAAAAAGAAAGGGTTTATGAGTTTTGCATCACAGCCTAGCTCTGGATAATTACGGCAAGATAACAAACACTTCGAGGTTCCCACAACACATATCTGCTGATTAGATCCTTGTATATTCTCAAAGGTAACAGCAAGGCACTCTAAGGGAAGATAACACTTGAGGTTTCAATACAACATGTTCCTGCTGATTCTATCTTTATGTTTGAGAAAACGTAAAAGCAAGACACTCTAAGGAAAGATAACACTCGAGGTTACAACAACATGTTCCTGCTGATTCAACATGTTATATTGTGTTTGTAACATAAATTAGAGAAGTGTAACTTACACATCAGGCTATTACACTGAGAACCTAACCATTATATTTTCTCGAAACGTAATACCAAGGACCTCTATAGGAATTCCTAAATATTATTCAAGATCAGGAAACAGAAAATTAGGTCTAATTGGCTTTTTATCAATTATTTCTAGACTAATATGTTGTGCGGAAAAATGAATTAAAAAAAAAAAGAAAAAAAGAAGGAGGAAATGGAGTGCTAGGAAAACTAACTTTTCGACTTCCACCTTTGATCGAAGCTTCTCTCCTGAGGGAGTGAAATAATAGCTGAAAGAAACAAATATAAGAAAATTTGGTTATATACAGTACTACTTAGGGTTTCAAAAAAAAAAAAAAAAATTGTCTTTGTAACATAATATTAGAGAAGAGTAACTAACGTATCAGCGAAACGTTGTGATCCTTCCCTTCTAATCTGCGTTAGACGTGTCCATCCAGCGGGTGTGCGAGGGATGAAAGGCTTGTCAAGAGCCCAGATATAGGTCGAGTTTTCCGGCGATATATCGGTAGGAACGTCACAGGACATTCCAGTTTTCCATCGACATGCTATGTCACAGAAGAAAGGCTCTCTTTCCAGCTGTTCCCTCATCTCTTCATAGATCTTGATCGAGGGAACGACCCTCCATTTCATGCAACTTGCACATTGTACCGCATGAGCATCAATCACAATTGGCGATCGTCGACGACCTCGCGGACGTTGCACAGCACTTCCTTCATTCGTAAGCGCCACGTTCTTGGACAATGGTGGACGACCCCGTTTGATACCGCTTCTTCCTTCATCTATTGTGGCCAAGTTGTCGATAACAGGTTTCGGTGACTTAGGTGGACGACCACGCGGCCGTTTGAAAACACTTTCTTGATTCACCGCCGCCAAGTTCCCAATAACCGACGGTCGTGGAGCACCTCCTCCATTCAGAGCCGCCAAGTTCCCAGTAACAGATTTTGGGGGACGACCCCGCGGACGTTTGAAAACACTTACTTCGTTGACAACCGCCAAATTCTCTGTAACATGTGTTGATGACGATGGTGGAGCACTTCCTCCACTCATAACGATGTTGGATTCGTTTCCATTGAGTGACTGAGACATAGTACCTGTAATAAATGATAAATGGTTTATTAGATTTATACATCGAAACCAAAAGAGTTAACATCTCTTTCCCTTTCAACAAATAAATAAATGTCAAATAAATAACATAAAATAGACATATGTGCAAGAAAATTAACATTAGAGTGGCTTTTCTTTAGTTACCAATAGCAGGTGTTGATGAAAATCGTGGAGCACTTCTTTCATTCATAAAGATGCTGGATTCGTTTCTGTTGAGTGGCTGAGACATAGTACCTGTAATAAATGATAAATGGTTTTTTAGGTTTATACTTGTATATCGAAACCGGAAGAATAATTAACATCTCTTTCCCTTTCAACAAATAAATTAATATCAAATAAATAACATAAAATAGACGTATGAGAACACTCAAGAAAATTAACATTAGAGTGGCTTTTTTTTAGTTACCAGTAACAGATGTAGATGAAAATCGTGGTGTTGATGACGATGGTGGAGCACTTCCTTCATTAAGAACGATGTTGGATTCGTTTCCGTTGAGTGGCTGAGACATAGTACCTGTAATAAATGATAAATCGTTGTTAGATTTATCGAACCAGGAGAATTGATCAATTAACATCTTTTTCCCTTTCAACAAATAAATTAATATCAAATAAATAACATAAAATAGACGTATGAGAACATGCAATAAGATTAACATTAGAGTGGCTTTTCTTTTGTGTACATGAATTATCAGGATTAGACAATTGACAAATCGAGACAGGAAATGGATACAAGCAGACTTGTTGACACGGGAAATGAACAGTAAACAGCAGAAACAATCGCATGTATAAAACCCTTCAAAAATCAAGATCTGATCTACAAAATTGAGTGAGACAATTAAACGAAGCAACAACAGTGAATAAGAACAAACGTGTGGTGAGAGAGAAAAGCGAGATGAAAACCCATATCATTGATATCATCGAACGCGCAATAGAAGAAAAAACTAGGGTTCAGGAAGAAAAAGAAGAAGAAGAAGAAGAGAAGGGCGTATCATTACACGACGATAAGAGGCTTTCGGAGGTTGGTGAGATACTTTCTGATAGGATAAGAGCGAAGACTCTACGGATCGTTGCGAAGGGACGCGAGAGGTTTTCTAATCAAACAATCTCACAGACCCAATTCTGAACTAAAGCTTTTAGATTTTTTGTTTGGGTTGCTCAGTTGTTGTCCACACAGACATACATGAAAACGATATGGAGATAGAGAGAGATAGAGATAGATATAGAGAGGGAGGGAGAGAGAGAGAGAATTCAATTATTTTCTACAAATTAATATGTTGCCACAAAATAATCCTTTAACTGTTGACCAGAGGAAGAAAAAAAGTTTCCTTTAAATCTTTTTTGATAGCAAAAGTTTCCTTTAATTATATTAAGAAATAATTATTATTTTAGCTATTAAAATGCCAGCAAATATATCACAAAAATATTTATATACAGTGCATACCACAAAATACCCAATAAAGAAACAATAGATTTTGAAGAAAATATGTGCATTGAATCATAAAAAATTAGATTAAAGGAAAGTCTAATTCAGCCCAATTTATATATAAATTATTATTTTTAAAACTCATATAATTTATTGTTAAATCTTAATAAATTTAGGATTGTAAGTCCATTAGAGAAATATGGCAAACAAAGGAGAGAATGGGAAGGAAATGAAAATGCTAAAACTAGAAACTCCTAGAAAAGCGCATGAAGAAAAACTATTTGGTCTAAAACAATATTCAAACCACGCACAGCTTCCCAAAATGTTGTTCTTTTTATTTTTATTTTTTTATTTTTTTTTTGAAAAAGGGCATAAAAAAATGTTGTTCTTCCTCTAGTAATTTTGGGTTATGGAAATGCTAGTGTCATGCAGATGTCCTTTAGAGGAGGGGTCGATCTATATATTTTCAGGACTAGGCTGGCCTTGTTTTCAAATAGGTATTAAAAATAGATTCAGTGGAAGCAAATAATTTACTTACACTCATAATTATAAACATTTTATATATATGGACCATGTATATAACTACACAACCTAAGAATAAGATGCTGATAACTTTCGCAACATGATGTTATAAAAGAGTAAAGATGTTGTCGATACATGAAGAGCGACATATTTTCTTGATAAATTTGGAAGAATTTGTGAGAAGTAATGAGGTTTTTATTTTTCTTTATCTCGTTCATTTCGTTCATCCCACGTGAAAACAAAACGAAGATGGATCACCTAGCAAGAAGGGCTCATGTCTACATTTTCAATATATTATATGTAAACTCACTATAGAAAAACATGTATTCTTCGTATTCGAAAAACGTTATCTACCGATACCAAGGCGTTGACGTTGTCTGCCACTATTATAATAGGTCAAACACTTTCATAGCTTTAGGTATTTATGCTGTTGTTATAAAAGCCAAAAAAAAAAAAAAAAAAAAAAACCCAAAAAAAATTTNTCGCAAGGCTTTCAGAGACGGTATAAAACACCAAACTAATTAATTAGTTAAAACCTAATCAAGGATTTATTTTTCTATTTTAAGATATTTTATTAATTTTAAATATAAATGTATATTGTTAAATATATATTTCTATGATGTTTTTCTTTTCCTTTATCTCATTCATCCCATATGAAAACAAAACAAAGATAGATGACCTAACAAGAAGTGTTCATGTCTACCTTTTTGACATATTATATGTAAACTCACCACCTGATGTCTTTATTAAAATAAAAAATAAAACTTGGTACATGAAATATATGTATTTTTAGCACACAAAAAACACTATCTTACAATACCATAGTGTTGTGGAAAGTGTTTTGTCTACGTTGTCATAATAGATCAAAACTTTTCATAACTTTAGGTATTTATGCTCTTGTCATAAAAGAAAAAAAAATCTAAAAAAATTGCAAGGTTTTCGGAGACATTATATAACGCTAAACTAATTATTTAAAACCTAATAATTTATTTATCTACTTTAAGATATTTTATTAATTTATAATTTACATGTATATTGTTAAATATATATTTCTAGGTTATTTTTGTGTTCTAATTAGAAAAGGATATAATTGTTTTACTACAAAATATATGAGTATAACTGTGGAGTATTTTTTAGGATAAACTAAAAATGTAAAAAACATATGCAATTTGGTGACGTTGGTAATCAAATCAGTTACAGTAAAAAAAAAAGTAACAAAATCAATTCTATTAGTTGTTGTTATGATTAATCTGTTTTGTGTCTCAACATCCCATGTTAATATGTTATAGAAACTATAAGAAAATCAATTTGTTTTAAAGTGTGAAAGGTTCTCAAGCAAGGTTTTGTCATTACAAAAATGGGAACACATATGCAGAAATATGAGAAGTTTAGGATGGAAATAGATTAGGGTGGATAGAAATGCTCTAAATGGCTACAACTTGAGTATTATACAAAATGCTCTGTAGCTAAATTGAGATTGCTAAACGCAGGAATTAAAAATAAAAAAAGAATATGTGAAAAATGTTTTATTATCTCGGTACTTTTGTCAGTTTGTGAAAAAATATACATGCAAACGAAATTAAAAAAAAAAAAAACAGTTCTTTTAATATAACAAAATTTTAAAATAATATATTCATTCCCTCAAAAATATATTATTTAATTTGTCGTCATCCTATAAATATACATTCAACATTTGAATTTAAAAATTTCATTAGTGAAATATCATAAAATAGAAAATTAAGCTACATATTCATGAATAACAAATTTGATGGAAATAAATATTATTTTTCTATTTCAGTAAGGTTTTAATATCCTATAAACATATATTTACATTATAAGTTTAAAACTGTATTAATGTAATATATTAAATAAATAAAAATTTGTTCCTTATTTTTCGGAAACATATCTGTGCAAAAGGAATTATAATCCAAAGAAATACGATTTTTCATCAAGATTTTCAATAATAAAAACATTATCCAATATATATATATATATATATATATATATATATATATATATATATATCTCTCTNNNNTATATATATATATATATATTTATCTATCTTTCGTCATCCTGTAATTAAATATGCATATATACACTATAATTTAAAGTTTATATTCATGAATTATATAAAATTACAAAATAAAATAAAAATATTATTATAAAAACACAGTTTTACAGAAGGTATTAAATCATCCTAAAACATATATTGAATACTATATAAAACAATTTCATTAATGAAAGAAATTAAATAAAACTGTTGAACAGTTTTCTGGTAACATTTTCACGCAAAAGGAAATTTTATAAAAAGAATTTTTTTTTTTCTACTTTAATAAGATTTTAATATATATGGTAGTCAAAAAATATATTCTGACATCCTATAAACATATCATTACATTGAATATTTAAATGTTTTATAATGATATATTTAAATATACAAAAATACAACTGTTTTATTATTTTGGGAAAACATATTTATGCAAAAGGTATTAAATCATCCTTTTGCAATGTAAATATATTATTTATATTGACTTTAGTTAATTTTGCATAAATACAGTGGAATCTCTATAAAATAATATTCGATAAAATAATAATTACTATAAAATAATATATTTCTCTGATCACAACTCGGGCCAATGTATAAAATAGCAAAATGAGATAAAATAATAAGATAATAATATGTTTGAAAATCATATGTAAAATTATAGTCCCAACAATAAGCTGAAATAATAATTATAAAACTTATATAAAACTTATGCATATATATCTAAGGAATTTAGTAAAATATGACTCCAATGTAGTTTGTCTTTTCTGAAAATTGGATTCTCGATGGATCTCATATAGGATTTTTCTTATTGCATCAATAATTTTTAGTGGTGTCTTCAATTTTTTGTTAAGAAAAAAAAAGACTTGTATATATTAAAACAAAACAATGTCTCGTATGAAGAAAAAAAAAAATTAAACAAGATGAAAAATGGAACATTATCATAATATGAAATATGTAAATAACAAAGTATAATGAAATTTGAATAAAAAAACTGAAAAATATATTTTTATAATTTTTTTTGTTTTTGATAAAATATTTCTATAAAATAATTATTATTACTTTATCGATAAAATAATAATTATTACTTTATCTATAAAATAATAACTCTACAAGATAATAAATTTTTAAAGTCTCAACATTATTATGTTATAGAGGTTTTACTGTAGTTTATATATCACCAATTTTTTTAGAGCATCACCAACAATTTACAAATCTAAAAAGCATGTTCGAAAAATTGGTTCTATAAATAGATATTCTGTGATTTAAAAATCTCTCACTGATCTATCAATGTTCTCTTCGAGTATTAATATGCCTACTTTCTTCTTCTTTCTTCTTTAAATTTAATATTGTTCTTGGCTCGTTCGATGGTATGGGTTTTGGATCTTGTCTCTGTTACTGCAAGCTAGCTCTTATTGTGTTATTCTTTTGTGTCTCATTGTGATTTGATAGTGCTGATTGTGATTTCGAATAATTTAATCCATATGAGAGGGTTTCTACTCGTATCAATCTGTTGCTAGTCTGACCAACTTTCTGTCTCAATTTTCAATGGTCGATTCATGTAAATTCATAGACACAAAGAAACGCCATTCTCATATAATCTCCTTGATAAAAAAACCAATGGTGTTGGACTGGTATCAGATGGATAATCAGCCTCTTGGCTATGTTACCCTACGCTTGGTCGACAGAGAAAATATGTACAGAATACTGAGAGAAGATTTGTGTGAAAGTGTAAGCTTTACACATTGTTGTATCAGGAAAACATAGTAGATATGAATGTTCTTTTCTGTTTCATTGTAAATTCCCTAATAATTTTTAACAAATCAAAGCTTGTATAGATTGTGAGGTGTACAAGTGTTTTGTGTCTACATCATAGGAACTCTAAAACCCAACATATATAAACAGAGTACTCTGTTCACATATTGGTAACAACCTATTCTTGAGTTTGACCAAAAATATATTTGCCTTCCTCTCCTTGATGTTCTTTACTTGGATTTTCCTTATCAGGAATTAGAACTATTTTGTAAACTTGAGTTATCTGATCCATATTGTAGTTGTGGATCACTCATAATCTCCTGCAAAGGGAAAAGAATAGTTTTACTAACCAAAACAAGTATAAAATCTTGAATATATAAGGTGCTTAATGGATTCTCACCTGTAGTGAAACCCTGGACGTTGGATTTATATTTTGGCAGTTATTCCAGTTCCTACCCGGTGAAGGTCGTTGGTTACCGCCGAAGTTAATAGGTGGCATGTTTTCTTCAGCTAGTTCCCTGAGTCTGTTAAGCTCAGGCAAAACCACATTCCCTAAGTCAGGTCTATCTTTACGTCTTAACTCTGCACATTGTATACCGATTTTGGCAGCAACCAAGGCCTCTTCGACTGGCCAGTCAAGCACGGAAGAGTCTAAGATATCAGCGAAAGTTCCCTTTTCGATTGCTTTCTCGACGTGATGAGTCAAACCCATTGGTGGTTTAGCTGTAAGTATTTGTAAAAGCATGATCCCGAACGAGTATATGTCTGACTTGGTCCCCAACATACCGGTCTGTTGATATTCCGGATCAATGTAACAGAACGTTCCAGCGGTCGCGGTCATTCTGTATTGCGTTGCGGTGTCAGCAACCGATGGAGGGACAAGCCTTGCAAGGCCGACATCAGAAATCTTGCTGACGAAATGCTGGTCAAGTAAAATGTTTCCCGGTTTAAGGTCACGGTGCACCAAAGGCTCTGGTTTCATCTGGTGAAGGAAATGAAGGCCGGTGGCGATTTCAGCTGCAATGCGGAATCTTAGCTGCCAAGAAAGGATTGAAGAGTTTCCTCGTCTGAAGAGACGGTCTTCTAAGCTACCATTTGCCATGTATTCATAGACTAAACATCCGTATTCGGGACACGCTCCAAGAAGGAGAACCATGTTTGGATGTCTCATGCAAGTTAGCACTTGAACCTCTTGTTGGAACTGAGACCTTCCTTGTGCAGCGTCTGGTCTTAGAACTTTTATTGCAACTTGAGTATAATCTAATGTTCCTTTGTAAACAGGTCCATAGCCTCCTTCTCCGATCTTGCGACCAGGAGAGAAATCTTCTGTAGCTTCTTCAATCTCCTCAATTTGGTATTTTCTGTACATTATCATTGACTTCTTCTTTTCCACTGTGGTTTCGATATGCTTTTTCTTTTGAGCTTCTTGTTCTGATTTTTTCTGAGCTGCCGCTGCCGCTTCCATGGCTGCTCTGCTCTTTTCTTTCTCCCTCTCTGCCATTGCCACTGCTGCTTCCTTAGCAAGTCTTACCTCTTTTAACATCTGTTCTTTCTCTACTTTCCACTTGTGTAACTCAGAAGCCTGAGAAGATATAAATCGGATTATAAGACTGAAAATTTAGTTTTTGATCGCTCAAAACTCAAACATACCGCTTTCTTTGCAGATATTGCTTCCTTGCAGGCACTGCTATACATGTCCATTGTATATTTTAGTTCCATTTTCAGCCTTCTCATCTCCGCTTCAATCTCATCCTGTCAGATTTTAGATTTAAGTAAATGGAAAACAACTTTTCTCACGTGCATGTAACGTGGTATGAGTAATGAAAATGTGTGCTTACTTGGCTCGACAGCGAACATGATTGTCTCCCACTTTCTTGAGAGCTTGAAGAGAAAGCTGCATATGAAGAGCCAAGATCTATGGACTGCTTGTCAGATGAGGATGATGTAGCAAAACTAATTCGATTCTCATCATACTCAGAGCTGAGTGACAGTCGGGGAACATCTACATTGTCGTAAAACGAAGGAAACATGATGTCCACACTTGGTCTTCCACTACTCACAAATGATATATCAGATTCTGTCATCGATGGCTGGTATGTGCCTTCATATCCTTTTCTCATAAAAGGAGACCTATTCAACATTTGAAGGTTGCCATAACTCATAAGTAGAAGTTATTTTAATATGGACAAGAATGAAAACAATGTTGGAAAGGTTAGAAACATATATACTTGATCTCGATCTCGATCTCATCATGAGTTCTTCTAACTGTTTGTTGCCTCATTTCAACTGCCATGTTAAAGCCATTTTATCAGTTAGAACATCTCCATCAAATAGGTATCTCACCCATTAATTAAAAAAAAAAAAAAAGATAGAAACTGATTCTCATACGATAAACTTTGAAAAAAAAAAAAAAAAAAAAAAAAAACTTTGAAAATTTCTTGAATGTTTAATTGTTAACAATGAGAAGATACTCTTGCAGTGAAAGTTAATTTCTCACTTTCAAAGTGGATATATAAAAGTACTTTAAAATCTATGTGATCTTAGAACAGAACATACCATTCAGATTACTCGTCTGATGAGTATGTACATGATGTCGAGTATTGGGGATCGGAAGTGAACTTGTAGCTGATCTCATGGACGAGACTTTTCCTTTAGAGATTGCATATACTGTACAGAAACTTGGAGCCCTTTTCATGACAGTGTTTGAAACATCCGCTGCTTTGAACCTTCTATTCAAAGAAAGCATATATATAAGCATGCTCATGTATCTATAGTCTCAAAAGTACGAGAAAGAATTTTCCTAATTACCTTAAGATATTCATCTTCGATGCACCGAGTACTAGAGTCTCAACTGCATTCCTTTGCACATATTCAAGTATTCCTTTAGCCGCACTAAAGTCCTCAACAGTCACATCTAGGCAGGTGATCTGTTATATCAACAAGAAGTATCGGTCAAATGAAATGAAACATTTGAAAAAAAAAAGATTCAAAGCAAAGCCATAGCGCACATCTTTTCTAGCACAGTAGCAATGGAAAGGAAGAAACATTTCTGGCCCGTCTTCCCCTAGCTTATTCGGGTTAGACCCTGCATTAACAACAACAAGAACATTGATTCAACTTTATGTTAATATATTTGATAACACAAGGCCTCAAACGCTGACAACTAAATTGGCGTTTGAAACAAGAAACAAAGGGTTTTAAGATGATGTCATACCGGAATAAGGAAGAGAAGGGGTTTGTTTGAGTTTGACATGAAGAAGAGTAAGCGTTTGGCCTCGCCTAAGAATGTTTTCCACTGCCCATTTCAACGCACTCTGGCTTTCTTTGTCTTTGTCGATGGCTAACGTGACGTTTCCTTCACTCTTCTCGCTGCTTTTCACCATTTTCGAACTTCAATCTGTCTGGTTTCTGGTTTGGTTATGCATGAAAATAGATAGTCAATGAGTTTATATATGAAAATGAAACTACTTTGAATTTGGAGAAACGCGTTTGAGTATGCTAACTTTAGCAAATGCAGAAAAACAAGAAACCTAGCTTTGACAATCTTTCTTATCGTCTCCTTATAGAATGTTTTTATCATTTGTAACTGATTTCACATGCATCTAGAACTTTTCCATTCCTAGATGGAAAATTAAACATACAACGAATGAGTATGTATTTTTCATCCAGTTTCACTTGGTTCCTAATGTTTATCCAAAAAAAGAAATTGGTAACTTCTCTGGCTTTGACAGTTAACGAAAAAAAAGAAAGAAAAAAAAAAAACTGAAATTGAAACAAACTTGTTGTTAGTTTAAAATTCTGTTTCACACCACAATGTTTGGGTTTAAGGTTTTACTAATATATATAGTCAATGAGGGGATAATTTGTTTTTGTTAATTTGGACTGAAACAGAAAATTAAGACAGAGAGGATTAAGGTTATTGATGCTTGTATGATGTAATGTTAAAAAGACATCATCACAGGTCAGCAATATAGAAAATCAAGTTTCACCACAAACCTATTATTAGAATGCTTTTGATCAAAAGCCTTCTCTTTACCATTCATCTCTTTTCAATCTCCCTTGTCTCTCTCTGCTGTGTCAATCCAACTCAAGCTGTAAACATCACATTGTGCCCTTCTCTGTCGTCCTCTTCTTCCTCCTTTCCTCAAGAGAGTGCGCGCCTTCCAATGCAGGCGCGTTCCCTAAGCTATACAACACCATGATGCTACCAGTAGTGTCTCTCCTCCTTTTCCTTTCCACAACCATTAATGGTCTTTCAGATTCCGAGGCTATCCTCAACTTTAAGAAATCTTTAGTTCTTGGGAAGGAAAATGCATTGGCCTCCTGGGACAGTAAAACTCTGCCTTGCACTTGGGATGGTGTCTTGTGCAATGAAGGTACCGTTTGGGGACTGCAAATGGAAAATTTAGAGCTTTCTGGTTCTATAGACATTGATTCGTTGGCGGGTTTGACATCGTTGAGGACTTTAAGCTTCATGAACAACAAATTTGGAGGGCCATTTCCAAAGTTCAAGAAACTCTCTGCTCTGAAGTCACTTTATCTATCAAACAATCGATTTGAAGGAGAGATACCAGGGGATGCTTTTGAAGGTATGGGGTGGTTAAAGAAGGTCTTTTGTGCTAGAAACAAGTTTACCGGTGAAATACCCATCTCTTTGGCCAAATTGCCCAAGCTTTTAGAGCTGAGACTTGATGGGAACCAATTCACTGGACATATACCAGCGTTTGATCATAAGCTGCATATGTTAAACCTTTCAAACAATGCATTAACAGGTCTAATCCCTGAGATTTTTAGTATGATGGATCCAAAGGTGTTTGAAGGTAACAAAGACTTATGTGGGAAACCTTTGGGAAAAGAATGTGATTCTTCTCAAGAACTTCCTACACAACTTGTGGCACCACGCAAATCATCATCAAAGGCACCTCTTATTATAACAGGAGTGGTCACAGCACTTACAGTATTCTTAATCCTTGGAGTGGTAATCTTGCTTAACCGCAACTATAGGAATAAACGACCACAACTGGTAAAAGAAACCGGACCATCAAGTCTACAGAAGAAAATCGGGATCCGAGGAGCAGATCAAAACCATAGAGAACATCGGAATGGCTCAGGCACTTCTAAGAGAATGGCAGCAGCGAGAGGAGTGGAGAACACGAAGCTTACATTCTTGAGAGAAGATAGAGAAAAATTTGACTTGCAAGATTTGTTGAAGGCTTCGGCAGAGATACTTGGGAGTGGTTGTTTCGGAGCATCCTATAAAGCAGCGCTATCAAGTGGAGTAATGATGGTTGTGAAGAGGTTCAAACAGATGAACAATGCAGGGAGAGATGAGTTTCAAGATCACATGACAAGATTAGGGAGGTTAAGGCACCATAATCTGCTCCCCATTGTTGCTTATTACTATAGGAAAGAGGAAAAGCTATTGGTATGTGAATTTGCTGAGAGAGGAAGCTTGGCCGTTAATCTTCATAGTAAGTTTATGTTACTTTTACACTTATTCTTAGAATAATGCCAACAAACTGAATCTTGATCACCATTAATATGTGTAAACTGAATCTTGATCACCATTACCTGTAACCACTCTATTTTCATTTATCGTTGCTTAAAAGTCTCATATTTCTTGAGAATTTATTACTAGGTAATAAATCATTAGGGAAACCAAGTTTGGATTGGCCAACAAGATTGAAGATTGTGAAGGGCGTTGCGAGGGGGCTGTTATATCTCTACCAAGATCTACCTAGCTTAATGGCTCCACATGGTCATCTCAAATCATCAAATGTTCTCCTCACTAAAACCTTTGAACCTCTACTCACAGACTATGGTTTAATCCCGGTGATAAACCAAGTGAAGGCACAAGAGCACATGGTGGCCTACAAATCTCCAGAGTATTTGCAACACCGGCGTGTCACCAAGAAAACCGATGTATGGGCACTCGGCATACTCATCTTGGAGATACTAACCGGAAAATTCCCAGCTAATTTCTTGCAAGGTGCTAACAAGAGTGAGGAGGATTTAGCGAGTTGGGTGAACTTGGGTTACCAAGGGGTATGGTCACCGAGTTTGTTTGATAAAGAGATGGGCAAGACAAGCAATTGTGAAGGACAGATTGTCAGACTCTTGAAGATCGGATTGAGCTGTTGCGAACCGGACGTGGAGAAAAGGTTGGAGATAAGAGAGGCCGTGGAGAAGATTGAGGACTTCAAGGAGAGGGAAGGGGATGATGACGACTTTTACTCAACGTATGTCAGTGAAACTGATGGGAGGTCATCTAAAGGAGTGTCAAGTGAGAGCATCAACATATCATGAAAAGAGATAAGATTTTTTTTTATTTTTTTATATAACTTCTATGCTGTATAAAAAAAGGTCAGAGTTGATGGATATGTTGACATTCTACCAATGCAACAAACATGATACACACATGCATAAATACTACACTTGTCTCTTCCATCTTTCTGTAGATCATGACATGATTTCTTCACATATGGCATGTAAACAGAACCTGCAAATAGATAAAAGAACATGAGCCACAATCCATAGTCGAGGCTTTGCGCAAACATAACATAACATTAATCATGAGATATAGTGAAAATGACATTTAAACCGTGGAGATTTCATCCAATTTTTGATAATGAACAATATATTACATTTTTCTTTTTAAAAATGTATTACATATTTACATGCAATTCTCAAGGGAATGAGAGAAGTTTGAGGGTCAAAGTCAGCATAACAATGCATAATTTTCCGTACCAGCAGCAACTTCTAGGATTGCCCCAAGAACTCGAACCATCTGAACGTGACCAAGACATGTTCTAAGTAGATTTTTAGGCAATGCAAAACAATGATGACGGACAGATAATTAAAGTACAAGGAGAAGACTTGAGGCCAAAAAAAAAAAAAAAAACATTTAACGATGAAAAGCAAATTTGAATATAAAACATGACTCTTTCGAGATTGGATCATGTATGCTGTTGTAACTTTTCCCTTATTATGTTACAGTATGATTCATATATTTCGAAGGTTTAATAATAAACTTTAATAATATAGAACCCAATCTTACCGATCATGCTCTAGATTGATAGATTATTCCAAAAATCACTGATCATGCTCTAGATTTGTCCTCAAGCAAAGGTTATGAGAACACTTTTTACTATTTTTTTTGGATCTGAGAAAGCTCTCACCAAGCGAGGATAGCTTGAAGGCATCATGTACCAACCTTGAAGTTTCTCTGAAGCATGGAGAACATTCATATGTAGATAGAAATGATTTATTCTCAGAAATCAATATTTTTTGAGAACTTCTACAAAAAAATATGGGCGATTGTTTAAATAGTCCACTTTCAGAAACTAATTGCTTAAATAGACCCACCATGCAGGGGCGGACGCAGAGTATAAGGTACGGGGTCACGTGCCCCCATCTCATTTTTTACTTTTTCTAAATAATTAATGTGAACCTATGTCAATATCCCAAACTCAAGTATTTTTATAATCGCACTAGTCTAAAACTCAACTGCTATTTTAACACTTTCACCTTAAACACCTATATTATTCATATTCTTTTATAAAAAAGTAACTAAAATTTTTTGTTCTTGAAATAGAAAATTTTATGCCCCCGACTAAAAACATTTCTAGATCTGTCCCTGCCACCATGTGTACTTGGACCTGACATTTTGCACATGGAGGGTCTATTTCTGCCATTAGGTTCCGAAAGTAGACTATTTGAAGTAATTCTCTCAAAAAAATATCAAGAAGAGTGTTGAAGTACTAAACCTTCTAAAGAGGTCCAAGAAGTGTTATCCAAATATATGAATTGCCTATATAATAATGCTCACAGTCTCGGTTTCAGTTACCTCAGCCGAAAGGAGCTTCTCAAAACTGAAGTTGATAAAGTCCTACTTACGGTGAAATATGTCACAGAAAAAAAACTTGTAAAGCGACATGGTAAAACACATTGACTATGAAAGTTTGGTGGATGATTTTAGAAGAGTTAATTTCCAGAACTGATAAACTTTTGTTAACTTTCAGGATTTTTTTTTCTTTTTTTTTTTTTTCAAACTTGGATTTTTTAGCAACTTAATGTCTTTTCTGTGTTATCTAGCACCCCTTATTTTTTTTTTTGTACTGGACCTCAATATCATAGGAACAGTTTTGATTACACATAATGATCGATTCTTCCAAGTTTATGTCACAACGTTAATTAGCCAATTACTAGAAATTGAGTGGTTTACAATTTAAAACGTTGAAATTAAATTGGCAAAGTATTAGCACTTGATGGAACTTTTTAATATAAAATTGTATAATAAAAACAAAAAGAAAAGGCATAAAGAAAGAAGAAGTCTATTCTTATCTCTCAGTTTCCTCTCTACTAAAGCAGGTTCACATATCATTCACTCTGTATTATTCTCAATATAGAGTGGTCCTCAAAAGTTTTTATATGCAAGTTGCTAGTTGCTCAACTAAATATCTCTCTCTCCACAATTCTCTTACGTTGATGAATTCGTTAGTAAATTTCAGAGCAAGGAGAAGATGAAGATCCTGGTCATATACTTTATCAAAAAAAAAGATCCTGGTCATATTTTTCCACAGCTTTCTTGAACTTTCATTTTCATTTCCATTTCTTTTTATTAAACCAAAATAACTAAAGATCTGTGGAAACAACAAAAAAAGCTCAAGAAAGCTGTGGGAAACCATGACAATTCAGGGTTTTATCCGTTGATTAAAGTGTCGTCAGATTCTTTTTTAGGTATGAGTTATATCATAATTTGAAGGATTATTTTTATGATAAAACTTTTCATCTCTTCATTCTCCAAGGGTATCATAATTTGAAGGTATGTTTACACTTGCCCTTTATTCCTAAATTTAAGACACTCTTATGAAGTATGAACATGAGTGTTATTCATATGGATGGTAATAATGTTTTTGGTTATCTTGATACCTTTTGATTAAATCTGATCTTTAAGTGAAATAAAAGATTATATGTTTGTCACAAATCAAGGCTATTATTTATGAGGTATTGCAATTTCGTTCTAAAAATATCGATTTCGTGAGAACTCACCCCGTATATTCTTTTTGAAAATATTCTAGGTTTTCTTCTAAATCGATTAACTATTTATTGATAAGTCTCTACCATTGATATATATACTCTTTGCAAGATCTGTAAATGTAATGGAGGAACGAAGCTTCTCTGAGTTACCAATTCTGTATAGATAATCTTTTTTACATTTCTGTCTGTTGAAAAAGTTTTAGCTGAGTTATCAAAAAAAAAAAAAAAAAAAAAAAAAGTTTTNACGTCACTCTAACCACCCCACCTCAGGCGCGATTTACTCGTACGTTTTTTATGATGGACTCTATTTTGGGGGTTAAAGTTATATGTATGTACACATGTCTCCCATGTGAGTGTATTTATATATATGCACATCTCTTTTATTTTTATATATATTATCTTTCTATCTCGTATAAGCTGGGGCATTATGTGCAGTGATCCACTGATCCTTTTAATGTACAAACACACATACAAAACATTACATATGCATTCTTGAACATCTGAATTTGAAAAACCCTTTATCAAAAAAAAAAAAAAAAAACATCTGAATTTGAACATACTTTCATCAACCATTTACAGTGGCAGGTTGATTTGAATCATTTGATTGTATATATCATTGTCGTTTCTGAATTATTTTTGTTCCTCATTTGTTTGTTGTGGTATCATAATTTGATGCAGTTTCATTTTTTAATTATTTTTTGTGTTATCTAAAGAACATTGCATATGCATGCATTACATACATACGTACATGCATATATGTTGTATGCATGCACTGATGCACATGTCTCGCTCGTAACTGCTTTGTTTTCCTAATCAGTTTCGTAAATAGAAAATCATTTTAAAATCCTATTTCCATTATACTGATTATCAATTTACATTTCTGATTGCCAGTCCGAGTTCTGAAATAAAATTAAGTTATGGTGAATATTTACATCGATGGAAATTCTGTTTGATTAATTTCATGTGGTATAACATGTAGTTTCATTTTTTTTATCTGTTAGAAGTAAAAAAGATACTACATGACTTAAAGACTATATATATTAGATATGTGAAAATTAACTGAAATTTTATAAATCATAAAGAACATAGAAATGAAAATTTACCTAAATTTGCCAATATCATTGTTTTTTTCACTTAATTTATTATACTATTACAAATTATTAGAAATATTATAATGAAGATTTTGCAATGAACAGTTCCGTCTTCTGAGGTATCACGACCGATAGTCTCGAGCCTTCTGCAAATATATCTCCAATAATCTGCATAAATGATAATAACTCGCACTTTCTAGGATTCGAACCACATATCTCCTGGTGTAGAAATATTAATAAACCCTTGATCAAACCATTAGGAGAAGTGCATAAGAGAACTAGTCCTTGCATTAACGATAGAATCAGTCGTCTCTCTCTAGTCTGTATGCTACCGAATTCTCATGAAATGAATATGGTAAACATTTTGTTAACCTTTAAGAAAAGGAAAGGAAAAAAAAAAAGAACAACAATATGATAAAATTAAATAAACAGGAGACATGAGTGTCATTTTTTTTTTTAGCTGCTACGTCGTACTTGATTCCGACATTGTTTCTTACACATGTGTAAAAAGGAATACAGGAATAATTAATAACTGATGAGACAAGAAATTTGTATAGTGAGAAACAATTATTCAAAATAGTAAAGGCTTCTGTCCTTATATTTATTTATGATAAATACAGATCTGAGGATGATTGCGTTTGTTGTGGCCTTGTGGGTCTTGTTTGTTTTCCACTGATTCCAAAACCTTTAGACGTGGAAATGATTTGATTGGCTGGCTAACACGATGTATGTGAGAGAGAGAAAATGGCCAACGCTTTGAAAGCGAAACTTTTGTCAATTTATGATCAGAAAAAGGAACCTATGGATTCCGATTTTCTTCTTGGATCAATGCAATATTCACTTTTGTTCGGAAATAAATTTGGTTTTGAAAAGTTCTTCATAAACGCGTAGATGTTGTTCTCTAGAATGCTCCTCATAGGAAACCTTTTTGCAGGGCCGTTTCGAACAAATTTGAGACTCTTTGTTAATAAACCAAAATGGACCTTTAATATACAATTTTTGGGGTATCGTATATAACATTAATATAGATATTTGAAAACTTTTTATAAAAAAGTATATTTGAAAACACATACTCCCTCTGTTCTGAAATAAGTAAATTTTTAGAATAAAAAATTTGTTCATGATTACATTTCAATGCAGAAATTAATTATATTTTGTTATTTTGACTGTTTAAATTCTGCATATTGTAATTTTATTGGTTGAATTTTCTTGTAAATAACGATAAAAATGTTTTGTTTTGAAAAAATAAAAAATTAAATAATTTTTTAATAAGTGTGCATAGCTTAAAAAACTACATATTTCAGAATAGAAGGAGGAGTAAGATAGGTATATGATGAATAAAATAAAGGAAGTGTGTAAGTGGTTAGATCCACGATTTGTTCAACTTGGAAATATGAGACCAAAACCAAAATTTCCGTATTAAAGATAGAATAATTAAAAAAAAATAGAATAAAGATCGGATAGCCTAATTACATGAGAGAAGATGAGTTCGGGAAGGCGGACAATACCGATCACCGATCCTGAAAATAAAACTTGATGAAGGTCCGAACTAAGACCGATCAGAGAACACATAGAGACATGAATCTAAACCTAGAACAATTGAGTGTTAATTGAATCCCTTATTCCCAAAAATATTGAATATCTTAAGTGTAAGTGGTCAAATTAAATCACAACATAACCAATAAACTTTAACACAAAACCATTAAAATTCTAAACAACTAATAAAACAAATACATAAAAAACTATCAAAACAACCTCGCGCTTGCACAGGGCTTCAATCCCTAGTTTATACTAATAAGGCAAAACTAAAAACATATCTTGCACTACTAACAAATAAAAAAATAAAAATAAAAAAACAATTAAGCAATGCTAGATTAGGGCTCTCGCATATATACATGATAAGTAATTTAATACTCCTTCAGTTTCTTTAAGATAAATATTTAGCTATTTTTTTATTATTCTTTGAAGATAAATTTTATAGGTTTTCAATGTACTTTTTTAATAAAGTAAAAAAAAAAGATTCCAATATCTATCTTGTATTACTATTAGTTTAAAGTTGTTTTGTTTAGAAAATTTAGTCAATTTTTACTTTTATTAATATGTATGAAAATTTAGAATATAATAAATTCTTACTCTTGAAACTTAATAAAGTGAGATCAAGAAGATATGATTCTCTTATTTTAATATCATTTAGTTTCCAACTAATATTTGTTATGTTTTTAATTTATTAAGTATATATATGATTCTCTTATTTATTAATAAGGTGATCTCTGTTACTCTGTATATATATATGATTCTCTTATTTTAATATCATTTAGTTTCCAACTAATTTTTGTTATGTTTTTAATTTTCATTTATCATTTGGCTATTCATAGATCTATATAATTCTAATTGATTCTATTTTTTCTTTTGAATAAACAACATAATTTGTTTATATTTATATTTATCAACCTGATTAAAAAGACATTACACAAAACCTTGATGAACTAACATTCATATTTTTCTATTTGAATTAGATATATACGTTTAATCATATCTGACCTTTTAAGTATTTTTTCTTAAAAAAAAATGTTTTTAAAAACAATTATATATAATTGAAAAATTAGAAAATTAGAGAACTCAAAATTTTCATTTTTATTATATGGACAATTGGAATAATATTTTTATTACATTGACGCGCATGTCACAATCTAAACTAATTATGACACATGTCACAATCTTGTGAGTTATAAAAAAAGTGTTTCGGTCACGTCACACGCATCCATATTTACAAGTTTACATTATATTAGGTTGCACATACAGTAAAACCTCTATAAAATAATAATGTTGGGACTTTGAAAATTTATTATCTTATAGAGGTATTACTTTATCGAAACAGATTACTCTGATGTAGTGAAGATGGTGTCAACACCAGAGGAGTGGCCTGCTTTCTCAATTTTACTGGATGAGATAGACAAATGCAAGCGAGAGTTTACATTATGCTCGGTCAGGCATATCCCAAGAACCAGGAATACGAGGACAGATAAGTTAGTACGGAGTGCTCGAGATATATCCTACAATGTGTATTTCATAAATTCTACTCCACCGGCATGGATTTCCAGACCAGTTTAAGAGTATTTGCTGCTGTCAAAAAAAAAATATTTTGATTATTTCATTCAAAAGATTTCAGATGAAAAAAACTTTTATTTTATTATTACTTTATATTTAACAAAAAATTGGAAAATTGAAAATTATAATATCGGACCTTTAGAAACTTTATTTTTCTTATTAATTTAGCTGTTTGACAACTTTTTTTGTTTTTTCATCTATATATTTGGGGAAATTTCTAAAATATACATCTTGAGATGTTAATTTTCAAAAATACTCCTCTAGGGTAACTATTTTCAAAAATACATTTTTCATTGAGTAAAATATAAACCCTAAAATATAAATCTCAGACCCTAAAATCTAACCTTGAATCCTTAAATCTAAATCCTAAACCCAAAAATCTAAATTCTAATTAAAGATTAGTGAACCCAAACTTGTAGATTAAAATTAGAAAAAGGTGTATTTTGAAAAATTGCTATACTAGAAGTGTATTTTTAAAAATTTGCACTCTAAGAGATGAATTTCTTAAAATTTCTCAATATATTTAAATTATGCTAAACATATTTAGCGATCCAGTGAGTTATAATTTTTTTGTTGGATCGACATAACAAGTACTATTTTTGGTATTTTATCTAACTAAAAATTTGAAATTTGAAAATTGGACTTGTACAATTGTTTTTTATATATGACATTTTTCTATTTTGAATCGGCTTAATAAACTAATTTTTTTATTTTCTTTTTAGTATTTTATCTAACTAAAAATAAAATTTAGAAAATAGACTTTCAAAAATTGGAAAATCAAAAACTTTCCTTCTTATTTTTTGGATAATTTAAAACTTTCTTTTTACTATATTGACACATATCACGTGAATTATAATATTTCTTTTTAAACTCACATCGTAGCGGTCGCACACATCCAATTTTATATAATAAATTTATATATAATAAAATTTTCCAGTTTTGTTCTTACGAGGGTTAAGCCTCGCGCGGGCTACGATTATTACAAAGTTTTATCAATTATCTGTAGAGTTTGGTTAGGACAGTGTATTAGAAAGTTCAAATGAATTTAATTTTATTTTCATAAAGTTGTAGGATAATTGTAATACTAATTCTTTATTATTAATATATTTGCCATATGATATGTCATGGCCTTAATGTTGTTGATAGGAGTCGAAGACCGAATCTCGATCATAATATTAATATATCTTACCTTTAGATATAGAATATTGATATATATCGTACTGGGAATTACGATAACCAGAGACTGGTGAGATGCTTTTTCCCACGGCAGTGTCAATTGTTGATTTGAAAGAAACCCATGATCAAAGAAGATTTTAGCAACCAGTAGCTTGATAGGCATCACTCTGAAAGAAGAAATATGATTGAGCAACATTGTATAAATTTTTTATACACATACCACACCTCGTTCAATTCAGTGGGAGTTTCTGGAAAAAATCTTACCGTTGAGTAGGTGAATAGTCTTATATTACTGTCTCCAATCAAACATATAAATTATTGAGATAAATTTATGGAATATTTTATTCTTGATTTTTCTTCACAAAAATAATAAAACGCAATACATGTCATAAACTAAAAATAAGAATTATGCTTTCGCAATTTCCCTCACATACATGTTACAGAGAAGAGTCTTCTTTAGGATAAATTGATTGCCATAACTGCAGCTGAAGTACAGACACACTCATTCAACTAATATGTTTCTGATAAAATCATTATCTCATACTATAAATAATAAATGAAAAACAAACATTAATTCAAAATATAACAGAGACATAATAGATTGACTGATATAAGGTTAAACAAAACTACAATTTCACTGAACAAATCGTACCCCGTGTGCATAATAAATCAGTAAACCCAAGCAAGTGCGGCGCTAAAAACGCCAGCAAGGTTGTCTCACTGCGGTTGAAGCGGCTTGACGCTATCTAGTTTCTCTTCTAAGTTCCATCTCCTGAAAGACAACCATAAGAGTTTTCAGCTTTGAGCTTAAACACAAACTCTCAAGTGATGCAAATGAGGTAAGACAAGATGTTCTTCACCTTTCAGCAGCTTCTCTTTTAAACGAATCGATTTGTGTCTCAAGCACCGCACAAGCAGACTGAATCTCCATATTCTTCACACGGAGCTGTCTCCATTCTTGAGATAGAGCATTGGCTCGTACGCTGTGGTTTGCTGATGTGACCACACAACAAAGTTTCAGATTACCATGTAAACCAAAATGAGAGAATGCAAGGAAGAAAGTTTAAAACACTTCGAAAGCATTATTACCTGATGATACTTCCTTTCACGAATTACTTTTTCAATTTCCTCGTTCTGATCCTGAGCTAGTCTTTGCATTCTGAAAAACAGAGACCACGTAGAGAGTTAAGATCAATCTCGCTGCCTTTAAACTCCAAAAGCCATAAATCAGGTCAGATTTCAAGAGTGACAATGTCCCAAACACACAAAGAGAATATTTTTTTCACGCATAAAGCACATGGAGAAAACACAAAGCAAGTCTCGGCTCTCATGTTCAAAAGCCAAAGAAGCATCTTATGCAAGTTAAATGGACAACAAAGGTATCAACAATACTTCCTCAGATCATCTAAGATAAATCGAATCCATCAACTTAAGAGCTTGAACCCTTTTAATCCCAAGTTACAGTGTAACGACTGAAAATTCAATTTAACGCTGTTGTATGCATAAATGTGAATAAACCTGGTCAGATATACTTCCAGCCGATGGTTGTTCTGTCTCCAAAGCTCGGGGCCATGTTTTGACATCAATTCCAAATTCTCAAGACTGTGAAATTAACAAATCCACGGTTTAAGAGAGGGATGCAGCAGTATGTGCCACTCGTCAGAACAGAAAAATATGTATTACACACATAAAGAAATTGTGCTTACTCGATCATCTTATGTTGCAATGAGCGTTGATTCTTCTGAAGATACTGATTCCAGGCAGCATCTTCGTTTTTCTTACTTGCAGGTGGCATTTCAAGCTTGTATCTGGCTTCAAAATCGATCCACACCGGAGGCTTCCCAGCTCGAACACGCTCATACTCTTTGCCAAGTACTGGGCAGTTCTGATATTCGACCAACCGAAGGTGACAAAAAAAATCAATACACGAGAGACTGAAACAACAATTTCGCTTAATTACCTACATCCTGAAACTAACTACAAGATATCATAAACAGATGAGGCAATCTACTAATGAGGCTAAGATTCTAGTAGGTGAATAGTCTTGTATTATTGTCTCTATATAGATCCTTGCTCATTGAGGTACAAATCAAAACATCCAATGAATTACACACAAAAGTAACCACTTTCATCTTGAAATGATGACAAATGTCGTACCTGCCAACCAGCTTTAACAATTGCTGAATTCGGTTGTGTTCTGGATCTTTGACTCCCACACATTAAAAGTCGCCTTAGGTCCGTAGTACTTATTATCTCCATCCACATAAGCTATGGCGTGCTAATATCTTTTAAGGTTTCAATAAAACCAAAACTTAGCACAATTAACAAAAAGCCTCATACCAAACAAAGCTACACATTATCTTTTCTTCTCTTAATTCCTTAAAAATCAGAATTACAACAAAACAACTCATAAGAAACTTTATCTAAATCATAATTTGTTGGTTCTCTAGACCTGAATCTTGTGATCTTTAAGGTATGGGTGGTCAAAATCTGGCTGCTTTGAGATAGGAACACAGTCGAGTATATCTCTATATAGACTCTGTTGAAGAAAAACATAACTTCTATCAAACATAGTCAATTTCACATAACAAAACTTCAGGACTAGTGATATATAGACAGTATAGCAGGGAACTCTCTGATTCCATCATTATTCAATCAAACTCAAAGCAGAGAAACCACATCTATACTATAAAAGGAGAATAACTTTCTCCCTCTGATTGACACATCAGCTTAAAACCTGAACTCTGATATTGCAGGTTTTATGAAAACGTAAGTGGAAGAAAGTGATGTTAAGGAGACTAAACTAACGGTTTAAGAAATATAACCTTTCATAGAGAAGGAGGAGCACTATCCCCAAGAATTCACCATGTTTTTGTCATTATTAGCATTCCAGAAACGCAAGAGACGGCCTACAACTTGTTGGGAGGAGCGACGAAGGTGGAGGTTGTCAAAGGTGACGTACTCAACGGCGGATGGGATTGCAACGACGGCAATTTCAGACATGTTTTTGCTGGGAAGAAAGAGCGTGGTGGGCGTAAGTTGATTTTGGTGGAGATGGTATGTGGCGGTGCGGTGGGGAGCTCTGTATTTATAGATGTAATTTGGGAAATTGCAATCGTTGTGGAGGAAGACTTTGTATTTGAGGAATTGAAGAGGTGCTTGAATGGGCTAATAATTGGAAAGAGAGTTGGAGAGGCGAGCAACATATTTTTCCCCAAAACGGAGGTTGTTTGGTTTTGATCGGAATTCTAATCGACGTTGAAGAAGAAGTCGGAGAGAGGGCGAATGAATTTTTTTTTTTCTTTTCTAGAAGTGCCACGTGTCAACACGAGAAGAACTAAAAAGCTGATGGGAGAAAGTTATTTCTCCTTTTATAGTATAGATTTATTTAGCTTATTAATTACTCGGATTAAATAGCAAGGTTTGCGGAAAAAAATTCAGAACGACAAAGTAAACATAAATGGAGGGAGGATATATGGATGGAGAGGTTGATGTTTCAGTGATACTCAAGGAAGAAAAAAAAGATCTAGTCGGATGGTTTTGAAACTTGGACAGGTTCGGTAGGTTGAAGTTAAAGCTTTGACGGCCCAACTCGGCCTAACTCGGCCCATTCCTTTTTTGTCTCTCCCCCTTCTCTCTCTCCTCTCGTTACTTTACTGCGCGTGGATTTTCTCTGCAAAAAAGCATCCCCTCTCTTCGCTACACATTTTACTTTTCTAGGGTTTTCGATTTCTTTTTCAATACTAGAAAACTCGTGGACTTCAAAATCTGGGTGACACAAGTTGGTTAAATCCTCCATGGATTCTCGAGATTCGTCGTTATCAGCTGTATCACCCGACGCCGCTAGAGATGTGTCAAACTGCGAAGACGCCATCGTTCTCTCTGTCACTTCTGCACTCGCTAAAGACGCCCTCGCCCACTTCCAATCTGGAAAATTCCATGAGTCTGTGGACATTCTGAATCAGCTCAAGCAAAAGAAACATAACGATCCCAAGGTCAGTTTTATTTCTTTCGGATTTCATAGTTTTGGATTTCCCCTGTGATTTGGTTTTATTGTTTAATATGAATCCTTGCTAGTGTTTAGATGCACATTTTACTAGTTTAGATCTGACTCTTAATCGTTTAGCTATCATTTCTTCTGTATCAGTATTGGTTTGCTTTGAATTCTGTGATAGTACTTTGTGCTTAAGTAGTTTACTCAATTGTGAAGTAGAGATAAGCTTTTTAGCTTTCTTTGTATCAGAGATACAGAGAAAATCCCTTCATTTCTCAATATCTGATTACTTAGCACCGAATGGGTGAAAGAACACTCTCAGTAGATTTATGAGATGTTTTACTTATCTAAGTTTGAATGTTGATACCATCACAATCATGCAGCACAATATCATTTGACTTTTTATTTGTTTTACTTCACAAATATGTGTATTAAAATGTTTTTTATTGATGACGCAGGTTCTTCACAATATGGCAATTGCAGAGTACTTTAGGGATGGTTGTTCGAATTCCAAAAAACTGCTCGAAGAGCTTAACTCTGTCAAGGTATTTTGTTAAAACTTCTATTTGGGCTCTATCTATCTATTTACATTGCAAGTCTTCTTCTGCATTTTTGTCATCCATGAGAAAAACTATCTCTTCTTTGTCATATGAAACAAAACAATCTGATTAGTAGTCTTTGTATGTTAATCACTTATGAGATTTTTCTTCTATTCTGTTTTTTTTCTTCTTCTCAGAGACAGAGTAAAGAACTTGCTTCTGCAGCAAAAGAACAAGTGGAAGCTGTAAACCCTGGAACTAATGTATCTGTGTCAAAGGATCAGTTTGATAGTACAGTAACAAGTCTCAACATTGTATGTTCCGATGTATTTCCATGTTTTGGTTTGAGTCTCAGACTCTCAGCTATGCACTTCGCATTTATCAAGGTTAAGTATATGTTCATTGGTTTCTTGCAGGCGGTTACCTGGTTTCATCTGCATCAGTATACAAAATCTTTATCCATTCTAGCACCTTTGTTTCAAAAAATTGAGCCGCTCGACGAGGTATACCTTCGTTTCCTTACTTCTCTGTTGAGTTTTGTTAAATCCGTCCTGCTGGCTCTAAGTAGCCAAGTTGCTTGCAGACAATTGCGCTTCAAATCTGCTTCTTGTTGCTGGATGTTACGCTGGCTTGTCATGATGCTGTCAAATTTTCGGTAAGTATTGTTTGTATTAATCTCAAAGGCTTGAAATATAGTCCAGCTGTTCTATTTTGATAGTGGAAAGTTCAACCAATATCCCCGGGCTGTTTTCTAAAGTTTATACAAATGCAATATAATTGTTTTTTGGTTTGTCTCTGTATAGTTCTTTATTCCGTGTGGCATTTTCTGCAAGATTATATCCCATCGTCTGTGTATATAATTCCTAAACAGAAATCGTTGTTTTTCTTTCTTGTTTTTAAGCTAAAGTTTTACCTTTTTCTTGAGAATAATTAAATCTGACAAATATGCTATATCTATAACTTGTCTACGATAAAATGCCATGAGAAATGGGAAATCAGCCTGTGTCCAAATTTGTATTACCAGAATACAAGTAATTATGATAGCAAATTCTACATAACTATAACCTGATGGGGGAGGCTAGACTTTTAATTCGATGTGGGGAGTTGGATTTTCATTTGCAAATGATATACTGTGGCATCTTTGAATGAATATTTATTTTGATCAGTTTATATTCTCATCGTTTGGAGTCTCTGTAGATATGTACTTCTTTCTGTATCTTACAAGTAGTTTTTTTACAGGTTGTGTTTGAGCATATGGGCAAAGCTTTTAATGTTGGTTGTGGAAGTCATGAAGAAATTGGTAGCACAATGCAACTTTCTTCAAGTCAAGTATCAAAAACATCTTCTCTCCTGGGCAGCTCGGTGGCCTCGGATACTTTGAAGTCTGATTTAACCGCCGCTGAAAATAGTTTGTGTGAGGAAACTCTAGACTATGCCAATGTTCTAGCGGAAATTGAGGCCGAGAAACGGATGAAGCCAGTTGGCCATATTCCAGCAAACAACCTTCTCAAGACATTAGGAGAGAGGGCGATTTTGCATGCTGATCTGAAGCTTGAGTTGCAGCTTTACAAGGTCCGCTTCTTGCTTCTTACCAGAAACCTAAAACTGGCGAAGCGTGAAGTCAAACATGCAATGAACATTGCTCAAAAAAGGGACTCCTCTATGGCTCTCCTCTTGAAATCTCAGCTCGAGTATGCTCATGGAAATCATCGAAAGGCTATAAAGCTCTTGCTGGTCTCGGGTATTCAAAAAGAAGCAAGGACTTCAGGAATCTTCAACAACAACCTTGCTTGCATATACTATCAGCTTGGAAAATATCAAGCTTCCTCCGTGTTATTTTCAAAAGCTCTGAGGAGCTGTTCATCACTTAGAAAGGAGAATCCGGTGAAGTTGTTTTCTCTGTCACAGGATAAGTCTTTGTTGATCACATACAACTGCGGTTTGCTTTATTTGGCTTCTGGGAAGCCTCTACTTGCTGCTCAATGCTTCCAGAAGGCAAGCCTAGTGTTCTCCAGACAACCCCTCTTTTGGCTCCGTGTAGCCGAGTGCTGTATAATGGCTTTACAAAAGGGCCTTTTGGAAGAGGGAAACACTTCTTCAGATAGATCAGAAATCAAACTTCATGTAATTGGGAAAGGGAAGTGGAGACAGCTAATGATGGAAGAGAATGGATTTGTGGAACTTGCCGGCAGTACCAAATGGCCAAAGCTTTCATTACCTCTAGCACGGGTCTGTCTCTCGAATGGTATCTTTTTGCTCAACGGGTCTCTCATGAATGACTCTAAATCAGATCTTGATTCGACATTATCCTTGAAGATAAATGAGACCAAAGAAGCATCATCGTCTGATAATGGGGAAGCTAATACGAACTCAGACATGAAAGAGGCAAAAGGAGGAATCAACCAGGACATCATTCAAAACTCCCTCTCGGCTTTCAAGGACATCCGTAGTAGAGAAAACCAGTTGACCAAGCAGGCTCTTCTTGCCAACATGGCATACGTGGAATTGGAACTGGAGAATCCTATCAAAGCCTTGTCAGCTGCTAATTCACTCTTGCAAGTTCCAGATTGTTCGAAGATTTATGTCTTCTTAGGCCATATCTATGCAGCGGAGGCTCTCTGCTTGCTCAACCGACCCGTTGAAGCTGTTACCCATTTATCTGGCTATCTAATTGGACAAGATGATTTCAAACTGCCATATGGGCAAGAAGACTTTGACCAGTGGCGGATGCACGCAAGTTATGATTGTGAAGAGACATCTGATTCTTCAGCAGGAAATGCCCGGGATTCGGTTTTCGTTAAGCCAGAGGAAGCTCGTGGAGCGCTTTTTGCTAACCTTGCGGCTCTGCTTGCCACGCAAGGACGTCTTGAACAGGCCAAACGTATGATAACAAACGCGTTAGCTGTGTTACCGAACAATGTACTAGCTACGGTTACAGCGGTCTACATCGATCTCATGTTGGGTAGGTCACAAGATGCCATTGCTCGGTTAAGACAGTGTACCCGTGTCAGCTTCGTCCCTGGGAGATTGGAAGTGAGAGCCTCGTAGATGTGGTTTGTACTCTGTTTTTGGTAATCAAGGTTTAGAAATTAGCTCCTTCTATAAATATCAGAAATAAGTTTTTCTTTTTTCTTGGTTCTTTTCTTGTATTGGTGATGTGAGATGATGTTTGCATTCTTGACATAGATTTGGGTCGTCGAGGGTTGATTAATTTCTTGTTCAAATGAACAACATAGACTTGAGAACTAAACACAGGTTTTTGTAATTTGTTTCAGAGCAGACCCTTTAAATTAATTTCTTTTTGGAATTCCTTCGACATGTAAATATTTGCATGCTTGTAGTTGATGACAATGCATGCTTGCAGGATCCCACCTTGAAAATATTTATTTTAGCATTGGTAGTAGTCTGATAGTGAAAGTGATAGTGTAACAGTAAAATGGTTCACGGTAAAATTATCAGAAGTTTGAGAAATGATGGTGATTAGTTATTTCATTGGTCTGACCGACGCTAATTGATAGACGGAATATTGGGGGTTTTTTATCCAGCTAGCTTTGTAACACTTTTATGACATTATTCAGTATATTTTCAGAGGGAACAATAGTGAAAGCAATCAAATTGATTGTAACTGTTGAATCTTTGAAACTTCGTCCGAAAGCAATAATTAAATTATTGATTTCTTTGAATTCGTAAACCTCGACTGGAAGTGATGTCGCATCCTACAAAAAGTTTTCTCAAGTTTTTCATTTCTGTATACAAAATCTATTCTAAAAAAATGTTATTCATCTTTAGAAATGACCGGAAATAGAAGCTTGGAGATATAAACAAAATACGTGTACGCTCGGGGATTCTTGAACACGCGGGGAAAAGAATCTAGAAGTTTCAACCTCGACACGTGGCTCATTATCCTTCCACTGTTTTTAGTCTTTGTTCTTGGAGTCCTGAAAAGCTGTAACTTTGTTTTTAATCTCCAAAGCCAATTATATTAAATTATTGCTTTAAATGCTTAAAGAATAATGTTCCTCCAATTACCAAGAAAAAGCATTGGTCCACATGTTGGACTTCAAAAGAATTATACAATGGATTATGAAAATAATACTATCATTAATTTGGAAATCAAAAGAAATCTGAGCTAAAAACAAAAATAATTAATACATTAAACAATTTAAGTTTATAAATATAAAGGGAGATTTTTATGGTCATTTTGGCTTTACCTTTTTTTTTTTTCCCGGTTAAATTAATTTATCCTCTCTCTCTAAACAGGAAAAAATCAGTGGTTTTCGGTTTCTCTCTCGACAAGCTTCTTCTGCAATCTGACACCACAATAATGGCGAACGACGAAGAACTCTCTGAAGATTCAAATTCCAATGGATTAGACTCGTTTGACGCTGTAAAAAAACGTTTCAAGGATCGATCAAAGGTGACCGACTAATCGCCTCTATAGATTCGATTTTTTTTTCAGCATTTGATTTGGTCCAAAATTTTTGATTGGAGTTTTCATCTCTTATAATCACAGAAAGTTGGCCAGACGAGAGATTTGTTGTCTAAGCAAGCGGTGCAGACGCGCGAGATCTTATCGAAACAAGCCGTTAAGATCGCGAAACAAGCCGAAGAACACGAGAGATTCATCAATAAGGCATCTTTCTTCTTTTTCCCTATCTCATGATTTTCTTATTAATACTATCAATCAAGTAACCAAGAAAGTAAATTCAAAACGTGATATTTAGACAGCGCTTGAATGGTATGTCAGGTAGATAGTGGAAATAAGGGAATAATCAAATGATCCAATAACGCTAACATAATTGGATTCAGTAGATTAATGAGGCTGTGGAAACATTTGTTCAGAAACTTGAAAACTTGATCAATGTTCTTGAATGGTTAAAGATAGCGGAAAGTAGTTTTGAAAAATAAAATTGGCCACCTTGCTACAGCTGAAAGCTAGTGGAGATCGTATATGAATCTTTAGTTCATTATTTAAGCAAAACGCTTGTTCTAGAATGCTAAATTTTCATTTGTTTTTTTTTTATTTATTTTTTGGTGAAAAGGTGACGCATCTTGTTGGGGTGCTTGGATTTGGAGGCTTTTGTTTCCTACTTGGCGCAAGTGAGTTGAGAAAATGTGATATAAGTGGATACAAGAGATCTCTGATTAAAATGAAATGTTGTTGATTTTTTTGATGTTTTGTTCTTTAGGGCCTCAGGACATTCCTCTCGTCTACTGTTTCTTCTATGTGATCTTTGTTCCTCTCCGATGGATATATTACCGGTTTAAGAAATGGCATTATTATCTTCTGGTAATGTCTCTTGCGACCTTAGTTTTTTGAAGTTTTGGAATCAACAAACAGCGTTTGAGATTATTCTTAACAAAATGTTTTGTATGTGATAGGACTTTTGCTACTATGCCAACACAATCTTCTTGGTTGATCTTCTTCTGTATCCTAGAAACGAAAAGCTTTTCATGGTTTGCTTCTCCTTTGCAGAGGTAAGCTTTTGTAACTACATAGACACATGTATATGAGTCTCTGTGTGTGCCTGTGAGACTGTGTAAGCTAATTTATCGAATTGGTTGTGTCTTCCGCCGTGGTTTATCTGCAGGGACCATTGGCATGGGCGCTTATTGTCTGGCGTTGCAGCTTGGTTTTTAGCTCGCCCGATAAGATTGTTAGTGTTCTTATACATCTCTTTCCTGGTGAGTTCTATAATATTTTTTCTTTGTCTCTTTCTCTCTGTTGTCAAAGAATGTTGACAGTTCTGATTCAAACTATTGGATGTTATTGTACATTTTGGATACCGGATCTTTGGTTTTTATTATAGGCGCGATCGAAAAACACATGCATGGTTCCTCATAGTGTATGCCTTGAATTAAAATTTGATCGTGCGTTGAAAAACTCATGAACAATGCAGATAATTTGTTTAACGCTTATGTTCACTCTCCTGGATTCTTGAGTCTTGAAATGGCTTTGGTTTCAGGGCTCGTGTTCTTCACGATTAGGTGGTGGAATCCAGCGACCTTTGCAGCTATGCACCCTGAAGGCACTGATCGTAGGGCTTCATGGCCTTACGTGGAAGACAAATCATACCTTTTCACATGGCTGTTTCTCATCCCCTTGGTGGTTTATACTCTTTGGCAAGTTCTCTATTTCCTAATCGTCAATGTCCTTCGTAGGCAGAGACTCCTAAGAGATCCTGAAGTTATGACTTCCTACAGGTATCATCCCCTTTCCCATCTATCTCTTGTATTTTCACCGCTTAGATTGGACTAGTCTACGCCATATGTTAATGTTTGCTGAAGATTGTGATTGGTAAAAAACCTTGTGGAATTGCAGAATTATACCCTCTATGGTTTGATATAATGTTGAATCAGATTTAAGTAACACCGTGATTGTTTATGTGATTTCAAATGGTAAACAATATCAGTGTAATCTTATGGTCTGTGCAGAGAGCTGTCAAAGAAAGCTCAAAAGGCAAACAACAAGTTGTGGCAGCTAAGCGGTCTACTAGGAGATCAGAACCGCATGTGGATGTACATCCTCTTCCAGGCCGTTTTCACGGTGGCGACCATGGCATTGACCGTTCCGATCTTCCTATCGTATAGACTTCACGTGATCTTTCAGATCCTGAAGATATCGGCGGCAGTGTGGAACGGAGGAAGCTTTTTACTAGAGGTAATGCCGCGGCAAGTGATCCAGAAAGAGAAGAAGAAGAAAACAGAGATGCAGCCATTAGAGGAGGAGCATCATGAACCGGTGTCACCACCTTCTACTCAGAATGAGCCAGAATCAACTGAGACATGATGGTTTATAACAAAAAGGTACATATCAAATAAAGCATTGCCAGAATCATGATTTTGTTTCGTTCCTTGTGTTTTGTTTCTATAACGGTTTGTTCCTCTTGTTGGTGTATACATCATTCTTAAAAGTTTTAAACTTGTAGTTTTGCTTATTCTGTAGAAGCTGGTTCTGACCATAGACAAACAAAAGAAAAAAATCATTTTAACGGCAACAAATTAGGAATTGACATGTGCTAGATCGCCTAGGCGAAGCCATGAGATCTTTTAAGGTCTTGGAAGCTTCTCCTGGCGTAGAATATTCCAAACGCAGAACAAGTTTCTTGAGGATTACTGAGTTCTCTACAAAGTACATTGCTAATTCCACTGCGGGGTGTATCGTACTAAATATGTTCTCGCTTTTCATCTCTACAAACTCGAGCGATGACATCAAACAGGAAGGAACGGTCGTGAATTTTATATGGTCTGTCGGCCAGTAATAATCCAAATCCTGCAAAACACAACATGGAGAACACAAAATGAGAGTGAATTTTAGAAAACGATAAACACATTTCTTAAGTGTACGAGATAAATCTAAGGTTTGTGCATTACCAATATTAGGGATCTTAGATTGGGACAACTTTCAAGAAACTTTGACAGGTCTTCCGGGTAGCGAAGCTCTATTTCCAAACTGGACAGGTTGCAAAATTGTGGCAATGGAATGAAATCTCTCACTTGGCAACTACGCAAACCCTAAAACAATGTGATTTTTTTTTTTTTTTTTTTTTTTTTTTTTTTTTTTTTTTTTTTTTTAANTTAAAGGGTCTATATGAATGAATTTTAGGTAAGACTAAACACATTTCTTAAGTGTGTGAGATAAATCAATGGTTTGTACAAGCCATTACCACGATTAGGGATCTTAGTTTGGGACAACTTTCAAGAAACTTTGGCAGAAGTTCGATGGTGAAATAATAAAGCTCTATTTCCAAACAGGACAGGTTGCAAAATTGGGGTGATGTCATGATATTGTTAATGAACTACACACAAAACAAGGGATGAGATCAGAAAACTGGTGAGAGTAAAACTTTTTTGACAAGAACCAAAAAATTCATAGACATACCTGAAAGTTTCCCAAGAGATCTGCATGTTCTTTAATCCTGAGATACTAGTAAAAAAGTTACGGAGCATTCGTAAGTTTACTTCACCAGCCTTATCAATCAAACAAAAGTCGCCACGAATGTTGACACTGGTTAAGGAACCCGGATTGCTTAAGAAAAGCTTTATTTTGCTGTGGTAACAGTCAAAGTTGCCCTAGTTCTGATTTCTGAATATGTATATAACCGAAGTACTTACTCTGCCCTTGCGATTCCGTAATCCGTAACTCGGTATGACGGAATTTTGAATTCAGCCTGTTTCGTACAATGGAGGAAAGAGATAGACAAAGCCTCTTCTTGACCTGGAGTCTTAGTCACGGCAAGGAACTCAATTGTATGTCCAGAGACGCAAATTGTCTATTATTATATGAATAAATTTATTTTAAGAGATATTGTTAAGAGACATTTTTTTTCGCATCATTATTGGTAAAGTTTCTTAAGTGTTCTTAACTTTTTTTTTTGTTTTGTTTTTGTGAATAAAGTTTATTTATGAAATAATGAAGCTATAATAATATATATACACAACGCATTCTTGGATAAATTCGATTTGTTTTAGTGTAAGAGCAAGAAAAGTTTGTCACACAAAAATTTGAATAGTTTTTCTTCTTCTTTTTGTTAAAGGATTAAAGCAACACATGATTTCGAAACCCGAGATTCGATCATGAAACTTAACAGTAACGGTCAGATGTAAAAGATGGGTATCGACGGAATCGAAATCAAAAACCTCGAATCTCCACCAAAAAAAATGTAAAATTTCACCTGAAAAACTTGGAATTGCGGAAAGGTGAAGGCGAAGGTGGAGGCTTCAGGCTGGTTTGTTCGTCGCTTGTCGCCATTTCTGAGATCACAAACCTGCGATTTTGAAAACTAATCAATCAACATGAATCGCCATTGAATCGAGGAAGAAGAGAAAAAGAGAAGAAAAAAAAAGAAAAAAAGAAAAAAGAGAGAAAATTGTTTTCTCTTTGCACACGTGGCACCGGGAAGACGTCTCTTAATTGGCTTTAGATAAGAGACGTTTTCAACATTTTATTTTCTTTTTGATTTAAAAAAATTCGCATTATATCTTAGAAACTCAGTTAAAAGCTGTTTTCAAAAAATTGTTAATCGTTAATCGGGCCGACTGAGATTAACGTTTTTTTAAAAAAACGAGGATTAATTAGAGATTAATGGGGGAGAAAATTTTGAGCATATTTTGTATATTTTTCAAACATTTTCATAATTATACTAGTATAAGTATACCATAAAGCACATGATCACTCCTCGCAATAGAAGCTTAGATTAATCGGGCAAAACGGACAATATTCAAACCCACTACGCGTCTATTCTTCATCAAAGATACTTCGAGAATTGTAAACTGAAAGCTCTAGAAATACAATTACCAAAAACTCATCTTCTCTCTCTCATCTGTGAAAAATTTGATCATCGGATTTGTAATTGCTAAAAGCATCAAACTTTGCTTTGCTTCAATCCTCTTCTTTCCCTTTCTCTTTTTGATTTCCATCGTTTCGCTGAATTCCCTGTTCGTTTGATGATAATTGTTCTTTCTGGAAATTGACTTTCCATGGCAAAAATTTCGTTCAAGGATTTTCTGAAAGCTCTCGAAGCCGATACCAACACGCTAACACTGTGTAAGCCTCTCAGTTTCCCTTTTTTATGTGGAATTTATTCAAACTTTCAATTTTTTTTGCCTTGGTGGATTTTTTTTGTTCTCTTTTTGTTTTTGGGCTTTTCTCCATTGGGCCAACAGCAAAATAGAAAAAACAATTAATACATGGCCCAACGATTATGTTATTACACGGGATTTATTAAATAAAAACGGGTTTCATCGGTCAACATCGTTGACCAATAAGGACCTCACGATTAGCTTTAATCGCATCGGATGGCTACCGATGCACGATTTTTTTTCCTATTTTTTTGGCGAAACGGTCGATTTTTTGAACACAGGTTAAAAGACGATGGTCTTAAGGAACCGACGCTTCGGTACTTGCTTGCACTGTGTAATTTAGTGGCAAAACGCACTTCTTGTTGTTTTTATTATAAGCTTGCTGTTTCAATGCTAAAATCCAAACGCTTCACCGTTTGTTTAATAGTGGCTAGGCAAAATTCTCGACCGAACTAGTTCAAATTTTTTTTTTTTTTTTTTTAAGTTCTCAACCGAATTAAGAATTTTAAACTCAACCCAAAATCTTTAGATTCCGAATTTGAACCAAATTGTAAAATAACTCGAATGAAATATAAAATTATATACCAAATTTCTTCGATTTCAAACCCGAACCAATCCCATATTTTTTTTTTTTTTTTTTTAAACACCAATCCCAAACTTTATAAAATCAAACGGAAGTAACCAACCTGAAAATTTTGAAACCCGGACCCAAACCGGACTATAGTTGGATCTCTAATGTTGAAAAATCCAAACTGAACTAAAGCGAATAAATGCCCACATCAGTCTTGAGACGTTGCTGAGATTCATCAAATCAAAGTGTTCACTTTCCCCACTTTGGCACTCGCTACTAATTTCTTCCCAAAAATTCTCCCCAACTGCTGGGAAATTAGGGTTCCTGAATTCTCGAATTTGATCCGAGGGGAGAATAATGGAGGGCAGCAAAAGCGAAGTGGTGTTCGATTCCATGAATCTGAATCCTCAGCTTTTCATCAACGCAACGATTAACACCGTCGACGACGTTGTCGACGAAGCATTCGATTTCTTCACCCGGTTATTCTCTTTCTCTCTCTCTCTTAATCGCGTGTTTGTACCAAAGACATCGACGCAATCCTTTTTTCTTTTCTAATCGAGAGGGTTTTGGTTCTTCCATTTTGCAGTGAAGCATCCAGATTTCTCAAAATCGATGGAGGATCTAACAACCGGTCACAAGAGTTATCAAACGTGAGTTTTTATCTCCCTGATTTCGGTTTATTCTTCTGCTTGTAACTCTTTGCTCTCTGTGTCTTTTAGGGTATAGATCGTGTTCGTGATATGATTCAATCTGTGCTTGACAATCGCCTGAAAATGTGGGAAGGTTATTGTGTTAGATTCACTTTCGCAGTCCCTGAAGAGTTTGTGATGCCAGAGAGTGTGAGTCTATATATATGTCTTTTCATTTTCATTTTTTTGTTTTTCTTCAACAGTGTTTGATGAATCCTTTCTGTTCACCAGGACGAATCGTCTGTCTACAATGACCAAAACATCCAAGATGGGTCAAATGACCAAGAGTTGGATGCAGAATTGGATTCTCTAAGGCATAAGCTCAATTTGGTGAGAAAAAAAAAAAGAGTATACTTTTGATTCTTGTTCTCTTACATTTTTTTGGTTACTTAGATGAGATAACTTTGTTTTCAGGTAGGAAAGAGGTCTGCTGAGCTTAACTCGGAGCTCAAGGCTCTAGAAAGAACCTCGGTTTCAAATGAACAGTCTGCGAGACTCGTTAATGAGGCTTTGGAGCTTTATGACAAATCGTCTGTGGATGATATGTTCAAAGGTAATCACGACGCAAAAAAAACTTCATTTTAGCCTTTGATGTATTGATGTATTGAGAGCCTCAGGACTCACTTCAATGGAATGATTTAGATATTGAGTTTTCCAGGTTACCTCATTGCTAAGGTTGTCTATGTCTTAATTATTAGCTCCCTGGATATGACCAAATCGACATTTTTCTTGCTGCTTGCTCTAGTTTGATTAATGTCCTGATCTCACTTAGAGTATAGTTATGAAATCTCTGGAGATATGCTGCTGATTGGGTTTGATGGTATTTTCCTTATCTCAATCAGAATGGTATTATTTGTCATATAGATTATCAGGTAGTTGGTAGTCTAGTGTTTTTTTTTTTTTTTCCGCTTTCAGGGAAACCATTTGTTTGTTTGATTGTTCATAGAATGACTCGAGACGACTTGGATCTCACATATCGGTTTTCTGCAGAGATGGCGAAAGTGGCATCAGAACTTCGTGCAGGGATCGGTAGCCTGAAAGCAAGAAGAATGAAAGCCGTTGAAAGCGGTGAAGTAGAGAGGCTAAAGAACAATGGTAAAGAGTTTCCGGCTACGACTTCCGGTAACTAAATTTTACATTGTTGTGATTTTGAGGAGTTAGAATAACAAGCGCTCCATGCTTATTATCGTCCTTCTTTTTCTGTGGTACTCAGATGGAAAGCTTGAAGACCTTGAAATGTTTCTGGCCGAATTAAGAAAGATGTGAAAATGAATATTTGCCTCTGAATCCTGCCGTTTGTAAATGACTCTAGCCTGACATTTTCTCTTTAAAGACTACGTCCTTTCAGGCTTACCAAATGTTTAAAAAAAAAAAAAAAAAAATCGGAATGCACGAACTGAAATGTCACCAGAACAAAAGAGCCTTCACGAGATATATATGAAATGTCACCAGAAGAAAAAGAACAGACAACAAAGATCTTAAGCTTTTCTAGATTGAAAGAGCATGGAAACAAAGCTCATTTGATTTACATTTTGTCGCGGGTACGAAAATAGAAAATCAATATTATAAAATCACATGTCTCTTCAAAAAAAGCTTCCAAAGATGATACATCATTCAAAAAATTCCTGACCTTCAAGCAAAATGAAGAAGCAAAACATCACATAAGTTTATAATAGATAGCAGAATTTGGCACGCAGAAAATATTTTCAATTATGGTTAAGTTGCTTGTGACAAGAAAAATCTCTATTCACTTTAGTGTTTTGCTTATATTTTGAGTCGATACCTTAACAAAGAGCCTTCCCACCTAACAGCTTTTCACGTATCATGTTGAATAGCACACAAAAAACTTAGTAATAGTAATAAAAAATCTCTACATAGTTTTTGTAAATCGCAGGTAAAATCAAATAAATGTATTATTTTCACAATTGGTCTGACCAGAAAATTAAAATGAAGATAACCTTATCTAACGAATCAAACTTCCAAGCTCAGAAACTGCCACGTGGGACTCATATCTTCTACTCCTCATATGACATATCTTACGCTTCCGGCTTCCCTCACCTTTCATTTCTTGTCGAACACATTGAAAAGAAACTCAAAAAGATCGAAGAGAAGAGAGAGAGAGACAAGAGACTCAGACATGGCTTCTACTACCGCTGTGTCATTGGTCATGCCACTTACCCAAAACCGATCATCCTCATCGTCCGCGAAAACCATCGCCTTCCTCAAACCATTGCCTTTGAAGCCATCCAAGGCCTCCTCCTCCTCCTCCTCCTCGTTAGCAATGCCATCACGAAGGTTTCAAGTGAATGCTTCTAACCTGAAAATGGACAAGGCTGTGAGCGGCTTAGCCGCGGCAGCTCTCACCGTTTCGATGGTGATCCCTGAGGTTGCTGAAGCTGCTGGCTCAGGAATCTCTCCTTCTCTCAAGAACTTCTTGCTTAGCATTGCAGCCGGAGGTGTTGTGCTCACGGTGATTATCGGTGTGGTCGTCGGTGTCTCCAACTTTGATCCTGTTAAGAGAGGCTAAGCGAGATTTGGTCTCTTTTCATTGTTGCCTGGTATTTATTGAAATTGTGAAATTCATGTAATGTTTCAGCAATGAACTTTTTCCTTCGCCTTCTAATCTCATGTTTCATAATACTTCGATTCCTTACGAGGATTATTCTATTTACATTTTCATTATTAAACTTTGTATAACTTCATAATTGAAAAACACTATTTTTGATAGAAAAAGTAGGATTTAAAGAAACCAATGCGGTAAACAAATTTAATGTAAATTCAACCTCCAGATCTTATATTATATTTAGAGTAACATAACAAAACTCCCAAAAAATAGAACCAAATCTCCATGGAGTACTAAAACCAGCAAGCAAAAAAAATAAAAAGGCTTTTCTAAGCCACAGGCATTTCTGGGTAATCTGTGGTCGTTAGAGGAGCTTCAGGGACAAGAGCAACTGGAGCAGCAACCGCAACAGATGTTTGGTTAAACTCTTCTTCCTTTGGAGCATGGATTATCACAACATCAGGCAATGGTGTCTTCGGTCCTACTTTGCCCGTAGGGTCCCAGTCAAGCATTATCTTCACCTTGATTCCGAGCACACCCTGCAACATCGAATCAAACCAGGCTCGTGTTACACATGAGCCTCTACATAGATACAAAGTGTTGGCTTCGAGAAATGAAAACTTAAGAGACTCGTGTGAAAAACTGACCTGTCTAAGCAGAACATGCCTGACTGCAGAATCAATGTAGTCTTTGGTTGGTTGACCAGAGGAAACCATGTAACCATCCTTGAACTTCATCGACTTAGCACGTGCAGCACGGAGTTTGCCACTCACAATGACCTGCAAGCACACGTTTTGGTAAAGAAGATGAGAACACTGTAGAGTAATGCTGAGAAAAGAAGACGGAAAAGGATTAAACAAAAGTAGTGGGATATGTACTGACTTCACATCCTTTAGCTCCACTCTCCATCACAAACCTCAAAACACCATAGCAAGCTCTGCACAACAAAAAGACTGAACATTCTGAGCTCAAGATATAAAAGCATCAACACCATACAGTATTTGGAAGAATAATATCAAATTTTTAAGTGACACAAGAAGCGTGACAAGATCCATGGTTAGTGTTTCTAAGCAAACGTTTAAATATACACAACATTTTGTAATACAGACAATCAATTCGTTTCAGGGTTTGTATGCCTAAGCAATTCAATCAAACACAATGCCTATTGTGTAAATCAAAATGCACATTGTAATGGTTCTTTAGAACGCAGCCAAAACCAAGGATGCTTCCTCTCATTAGCTAAACTACATTAACGCATACTCTACCAATCTCCAAGCACACAAATCAATAAACGATGAATGAAATCGAATCAAAATGATGCAAAAGAAAGGTTGAAAATGTACTAAAAACACATACCTACGAACAGCAAGACCACCGAGAAGCTTGTAGCGGAGAGACTCAGCCTGAGCAATGGCACAGAGACCTCTGGTGACGACTTTTTCAGCGTAAAGCTCAACACTGTCCTGAGGAAATCTGAATCTCTTTTGGACAAGTGATGTCAGCTCTCTGATTCTCCTACCCTTCTCACCTAAAACCCGAAAGATACATCCAAGTCAAAACAGAGAATCATATTCTGATAATCAAGCGCAAGAACAGATCAACGAAGCATACCGAGAACGTTTTGAGTACGAGTGGCTCTGATGATGATCTCGGTACGCATGGGAGTGACACGGACCTCGACACCAGAGTAACCATCTTCAGCGAGCTCTCTTGTCAGGACCTCGTTTAGCTCCGCGTAGAAAACACCATCGGCAACGAACTGCAAAAGACAAAATCTCAAAAAAAGTTCAACACACAATCGATTGGCTGAGAGAGAGAGGAAATGTGAAACAAAAAAATAACCTTTCTCTTTTTGCTGATCTGAGTCGCCATTGTTGTTGCAGAGCTTCGTCGGCGAGAGGCTGGAGACTTAAGAAACCCTAAATGTGTGTCGTCGATATATATAAAGTTAATGGCAAAGGCTCGGGATTTAGAGTTTTGTAGGCCCAATATTACGAAACCTCATCAAAACCGGCCCATTTATAACTTTCTTTTTCTCTCTTGTAGCCCAACATTTTTCTCCATAACTCTTACGGGAAGTCAAATATATAGGGACGAGAACTAGTAATTTGTAAAAGGACTACGATAAGAGAGGGATGAGAAGTTCGTGTAACAGATTTTGTTAGGGAAATTCTATTATCTAAAATCTTTTTCCAAACTCTCTATAATTTGGGTAAAAAATGTTGAGTTAATTTGAAAAAATTGGGAAAGTTCCGAAAATTTTGAAAAAAACAAAAATGTTTAATTTTCAAATTTTAAACTATTTAACATGTAATCCGGGGTATCATATATCAATATCATCCTCGTTTCTACTATTTTTAACTGTTTAACATGAAATTAGAGGGCAAAAAAAAAAAAAAAAAAAAAAAAAAAAAAAAAAAAAAAATTTTNACAAATTTTGCAACATTGTCCTAAATCTCTCTTGGATCAGTCTTGGACAAGACTTGTCAACACTCAGATTCGCTTTCCCTTCTCACTTTTTTTTTCCTTGAACATCTTTTTTAGTTTTGGAACATCTCGTGCCCTTCTCACCTAAATCTGGTGGATACAAACAAGAAAACATAGTAGTATTAGTATCGTATCGATATCAGAGACAATATCAAATTGTTGTTTTTCTATATATTGTTTCATTATTAAGCTTAATTTATATCAACAAAAATTGATTACAATCTAATCTAACAATTCTATGAGATAATCCAAAAATACATAAAAATAGTTTAGTGTTATGCAAGGTACGAAATAAAATTCAAGAAATGCTATAGATGATCGAATGCGAATCATTAAGAGGAAGCAAACTCAGAAGACTTTATATCAAATGGTATTAGTGAAATCGAGAATGCAAGAAACTGAAAAAGATGAGGATGAAAGTTTGTACAATACTACAATGAACCAATTAAAATCTTAATCACACGGTTTCTCTTCCAGGCTATACATTTGCTTTGCTTCACTTCGTGTAGACTAATAAAGGATCAATGGAGAATCTGAGGGGTTTCCACATTAAAGATGTCAATAATTTGCGCGCGTTATAATTTGTCAGGCCTTATTTTAAAAACGGCCCGTTTCCTTTTTCTTTTGTAAACCTTAATCCTAATTCCTACGTAATCCAAAAACTCTTTGCTTGCACTAACCTTTTGTTTACATTCTCTATTTCTTCATACTCTTTTCTACGAAGACGATTTAGCTTCAATGAGATCCATTCAGGTGAAACTTCTTATGATCAGAAGTAATCAAAACAGTCTACATCTTATTTCCCATATAGACATCAAACTAAAGATGTCACATTGAGTTCTCGAGTAGGTATATGCTTGTGTTTGAATGAAGTTCTGATAACTTAGTATTAACTTGGTGGTTTAAATATTTGATATTTCAGGTAGTCGCTCTCATTCTGATTCTTCATCCAAAGTTTAAGTTAGGTTTGTTCGAGAACAAAAAGAGTATCTAAGTTGAAGAAAATTTGATCAGGGTATTTTTTTCAAGGTTCTTAAATGGTATTTCTCGTAATTTTTGTTGGTAAATCCATTCAATTACCTATATGTTTTCAACCATATCGACCGTTATTTAATCTTTCTACAGGTCTTTCATGCAAAGTAATATTTTAGTTCGTAGAAGTCATCTTAAAAAAATTACTCCTACACACTAAAAAAAAAAAATACTGATCCAAATAGGTTTCACTATCCAAACCATTCCAAGATTAATACTTAGTATTACACGTAGGATAATGTCTAGTGGAATAATTATCGCACAAATTTTGCTGCCGAATCGGTACAGGGCCGATAATGATTGTTTATATTTTTAATGAGGTGTGTTAGATATTTAGATCGTGAGTCCAAGCTTGTACATTGTGTACAGTATAGTAACTTAATTGATAAGACCATAATAAACATATAACTAATTAAGACTACGAATGCAAGATTTTGGTTTTTGCATGAGTTTATATATGGTGGTTGATGTATCGTTATCATGACTCGGTATATGATTAAACTTTATATTTTTGATGATCCGTTCATCAAGTGACATTGTTGAGTTTTCTAACAAAAGGTTTAAATGTGTATTTAGACAATTCTTAGTCATTCATTTGAATGATCAAAGAATATATAAAGTGATTGAATATAGATCAAATACAAAGAGAGTAAAACAAATACAATAGACAACCGAAAAAAGCAACTTTGTGAATTAATAAAAGAAATATATCGTTTAACAATGTTACACTTTGAATATGAACCTTCAACTCTTTGATTGGGAAAGATCCAAAGATTTCCAAACTGAAAAAAGAAAGGAAACACTAAAAGAGACATTTGTTTTCCAATAGACCAAACGAAATTATTTATGACTTGGGAACCCTAAATCTATGTAATACTGAAAAGGCCTAAGCGATTTACTTTTTGTTTGTTCATGAGGCAGGACTATATCGTGATAAGCATGAGACTACGTTTTACCATCATAATTAGTTGCATACTAGAATGTGAGCTAGGATTGACTACATTTTACTAGAGTGTGACTATTTTTACTAAGTTTCATTTTCATGCCTCATTTGGTTATACAATAACGATCAGGGTCGTTTTAGATCGTTTTAGGACCTACGTGATTAGAGTCTTAGCAGATTAGACTAGTGATCATCGTGTGAAATGACGTGTGAAATGGGTTTAAAGGATTTGTATAATACTTATTAAATAAGGAAAAAAATTCTTTCTTGGATGACAATATTCTCAGTAAAAATATCCTTTACCATTATTACCAGGTGAGGAAAGCATTGAAATTCCAAAGTGTGTGTGAGTGACAGAGGTTTTGGAAAGCGACTGATGTACGGACATTGCAACAACTCCCTATAAAGATACTTTGTTATCACACGATAACAGAATCTATTCTCAACACAACACTAAAGACAATTGTACCAACCACACAACCACAAGAGAGAGAGAGAGAGAGAGAGAGAGAGAGAGAGAGAGAATGGGAAAGAGAACAAGTAATAACAGTGTGAAGAGAGATGAGTTAAACAGAGGAGTTTGGACTGATCAAGAAGACACGATCCTAAGAGATTACATCATGATCCATGGCGAGGGCAAATGGAGCACTCTCCCAAACCAAGCTGGTACATATCTATCTATCGATCTATTTCCATTTTCATGTATATATCTACATATACATACAATAATTGTCTTGGCACACATAAAAGGTCTCAAGAGGTGTGGCAAAAGCTGTAGACTTAGGTGGAAAAACTACTTAAGACCGGGTATAAAACGTGGAAACATCTCATCTGATGAAGAAGAACTCATAATCCGCCTCCATAATCTCCTTGGAAACAGGTGATTATAAATCATCTTCCACCAATATATAGATTTTTGTATATATAAGTAAAATCATTTTATTAAATTTTGTGGCGTAAATGTAGATGGTCATTGATAGCTGGGAGGCTTCCAGGGCGAACAGACAATGAAATAAAGAATCATTGGAACTCAAACCTCCGTAAGAGACTTCCCAAAAAACAAACCAACCAACAAAAACTTCGAAAACATTCGACCAACAACAAGAACAGTGTCTGTGTGATACGCACAAAGGCCATTAGGTGCTCAAAGGCTCTCACTTTTCAGAAACAGAGTTGTGATAGTAGTAGTACTAATCTTCTTCCTCTCAAAGAACAAGAAAGCACTAAGATGGATCATCATCAAGCTGGTTCTTCTTCTTTGTTGGGAGATCTTGAATTCGATTTCGATAAAATCCAGTCAGAGTTTCTCTTCCCTGATTTGATGGATTTTGATGGTTTGGGTTGTGGAAACGTAGTAACAACATCTCTTGTTTCATCTGATGAGATTATGGGAGATTTTGTTCGTGTTGATGATTCTTCTCAGGGTAATCTTGATCTCAATAGACCTTTCACTTCTTGTCTTCACCGTGGCGATGATGAAGATTGGCTCCGTGAGTTTAATTGTTGAGCTTATCGCATATCTACATTATTACATATCTCTCTATATACGAACATAAGTATATTTGTATTTTGTTCAAAACGCTTCTAATTACTAATTTTGTTGTGTTTTTCTTTTGAATCCATAGAATCACTGATCATCATTTTTGCACTTTGTTTTTATAAGAAAACAAATATCAATTACAATTTGAGTGTTATGGAAATGAAATTTGACTTTATAAATATAAATATATCTGTAAAATATCGCAAATATGCAATGGCGAATTAATTATTTTTGACAGATTTTTTTTTTTTCAATTATCTGTGTGCATGAGAAATTGATAGTGCTTTTATTATAGCCTAACTACCGCTTAACCACCTACCCATAAATTTTACTAGTGTTATTGTTCTTGGTAATGCGAATCCACTTTCCTACTTTGTTTTAACGAAAATTGACTTTAATATACATGAATTCCATTTATAAGCAGACACGGTCATTAATGTAAGGTTTTATTTTGTTTTCATTTTTGGAATCATTGTATAAAATTATACTCCATTGGTGAGGATGAAATTTTTGTGTAATCAATAAGGCTGCAACATGTGTATATAAACCACGTCCGGTATTCTCTGAGAGCAATGTGACAAAATCATCGGCCTCCTAGAGAAGCCAGTACACGGTCAATCCCCAACTTTGGATCCACAAAATAGTGTCTCCGGGAATCAATCTCCATAGTCACTTTTCGAACTTTTCCGGTGACCGGTTTATTGTCTTGAGCCATATCAATCTTACAAAATATTAAATTCATCAATATGAGACATGTGTGGCAAATTCTCATTGATCACTTTTGTTAAGAAAGTTATACCTATATGGGATATATATATGGAAAAAGGTTTGCCAGCTACACGAAGTATAGGCCACTCAAATATCTGAACAAATTTAACGTATGCCTAGCTACACGAAGTATATGTTTTGCATGACCACATGTACGAACTATATGTGGTTATGTGGCCAACTACACAACCATAAAATTATTACAAGAAAAATGGTATATTATATCACTTAAATATCATCATAAATATAAATAATATTAATTTAAATTATTTATTGACAAATGATACAAAATATATATTTTAAAAATCACTTATAAAAACAGATATTTTTATTAACTTATTCTATATAATTT
>OVBJ01000250.1:0-18334 GCA_900406535.1 Noccaea bulbosa
TAAGGTTTTATCATTTAGTAGACTTCTTGAGTAGACTTCACACGATTTATAAGTTACAAACATAATTTATCTTAGTTCATTTATATGGATTCACTTTTATGCAATTTTACTTTTCATAGATGCTAAATGCTTACATCTTATTTATGTATAATTTGTTTAATCAAATAAATTTGTTATAATTTTATAATTTAAATTTAAATACTTATTATGAAATAGACTTCATTATGAAGTCTATTTCATGAGTAGACTTTATGAGTAGACTTTATATGGGTAAAACAGTCATTATAGATAGCGTTTTTCTTTGTTCAGAAGGGTGAGGTTTGTAATTTGGCAAACCCAAAAGACTAGTTTAGACATAAGTGCAATAGGGGGTCTATTTTTGCATTTCAAAGCAATATGTGAGTCATTTGAGGCAATTCCCCCAAAGATGTTCCGGCATTTGTATGTAACTTTTTATTCCAATATCACATGTATTGATGCCAGCTTTATTTCAAGTCCATTAACTTGTTTACCTTATGTTCATTTGTCTCTTTCTTGAGAATTTATCCTCTCCCATGACCAAACAGCTTGCCCACAAGATAAATATGCATGAATCATTATGACAATCCACTGAAATTGCATAGTCTTCCTCTATATATGTTCTTCTCTGTTTCTGATCGATCTGTTTTTTTTTTTTTTTTAATCCAAAAATATAGAATTATTTGTAGTCAAGTATTGTATCGATACTTGAGCCACTTGAAGATTTTCTCGAAACTGATTACAAAACACATCAAGCTTTTTGGAGTTTACATTGTATTCGTAGGAAGACTAGTAAGAGCATATATTCAATTGTTCTTTGTGAGTTCATCACTTTTCTGCTTTTTCTGTCAGTGATGAAGGTCATATATTCTGTTTCTTATATAAAAAACCTTTTGCTAAAAGAAAGTAATGGATTCAGGAGATGCTTACAAATAACAAATCAAGCCTTTTGGAGTTATATATATGTGTATTCGTGGTAAATCAGGCAGTTATTGTTTTTGATTTTGCTCTTAATTACTCTTTAGAGGCAAAAAAAATAGTTTTTCCTTTGTACTACTGAATCAATCAGGAATAGTTCTCTGCAGAACACGTGGTAATTAGCTAATTAGACGTATACTATACATGGATTTATATGACATGATGAAGAAGAGAGTTAATTAACTCAGTATATCTGTTTTTGTCTTGCAGAATGGTGCAACTTGTTCTGCGCTCAGGTCTCAAAATGGGGGTGTAACTTGATTCTTGAAAATCTTCAAGAGAATGGGTGTTTGGAGAAGAACAAGCTGATCTTTAAAGTGGAAGTAAAAGTAGTTGAAGTTGTTGATGAAGGAGATGTAACTGGGAATGAGATGTTCAATTTCAATGGTTTCCAAGTTCTTTTTCCTCAGGTACTGTTTAGTTATATGGATGCCTCATCTTGTTGCTTTTTTTACATCTTCTTCTTGTTGACACACCTTGATTCAGTAAAACGGCTTTTCATGCAACACCCGGATTTTGCAGTAAATTTCAGATTAGATAGCCAACTTGTGAAGACAGCATACATGAATGTCCTGCTCGGTCTCATGGACATATTAAACAAGCCTCCAAGACACAAATTAAAAATGTGATCCCAAATACCACGAGATTCGATTGAAATCTTATTTTCAGGTGATCGATCCACATCTCCACCGAAAATTTCAGGTCAAGCTCGGAAAAAACAGAGTTTAAGCCTTTTAATACGCTAAATACTTTCTAACCGAGAACCACACCGGGTTTAAAAATCAATCTAAAATCACATAATTATTTCTATGTTATTGCGGTTTTTATTCATTTTATTGTAAAATCGTGATTTAACATCAAATTCAAACTAAACTGAGCTCTATTCATTTGTTTTATATATGCATGCAAATGCAAGTATGCTTTTGTGATCTTTATTGTCAATGGGATGATAATAATATAACTTTTGAGTATACAAATATTTACGCTGTGCTTGTCACTAAAAACTTCAAGAAACAACTTGCACCTAATTTTTAATTATTTTATTTATAACTTACTTGCACCTAATGAGTTATTTGGGTCAAGAATAAAACCAAAAGCAACAGTTGCCAGCAATTGATTGTGCCTAGACAAGGACTACATTTGTACAATTGCAGTCAAATGATCTTGGTCCTTGGACAAGCCGATATGTCCTTTTAGAAGAGAGACCTAAACATGATGAAGAATGCAAGCTAAAAGGTTCCAAACTTGTTGCTGTGAGATATAATAAGCGTCAGAAAACGATAAAGAAGCCTTCGTTGTCACTTGCAACTTACTTGGTTTCATTACATAATTAAGGAAACCAAACACAGAAAAAAAAGAGAGGGGGCATCTGAAACATTTTTTTTTTTTTTTTTTTTTTTTGTAAAAANAAAACCAACTGAAACATATATTAACATGTATCGGTAGATGTTGTGTTAATGAATTAGTAATACAATTTCACGAGTTTATCACAAACCTTTTCAACTATTTGAGTCGGATCATGGTTAAATAATGGAAACATTAACCAACCTACGTACCTAAACACAACTATAATAACAATCAAAATACGTGCTTCAACAAAGCAACTATGCAGTTTTTTATTGGAACATTGAACAGAAGTATAGCAAACCCAACCTTTTTGAGCGAAAAAGACCAAACTGCCCATAGTAATTGTTGCTTGAAAAATCGGATTACGCGAAAACAAACTGACCATTCAATGGAACGAGTCCCTTATTGTCGTCATTGGGAAGTTCAAATAATAATGTAAAAAGGGGAAGAACCCTTTCATTTTCCTCTCTCTTTCTGTGTGTCAAAACCCTTTCAGTTTCCACTCTTTTTCGATACCAATATATATATATATATATATATATATATATATTTTTATCAATATATATATAAGCTGCTATTCTCACAATATCTTTAACCCTATATCTGTCCTCTATTCCTCCTTGCCATCGCTCAATTTTTGGAGATTGGTGGTGGATTTTTGCATCTCCGCTCAGTTTCTTCGAAGAACTCTAGGAGCTACTTGGTGAGTCGTTCGTTTTGGGTTTCGCTCACGTGTTCTTGTTGTTTTCGATTCTGTTCGCTCGTATTCTCATTTACACTCATCTCCTCTTTCCGGGTCAGGCTAGATCTCTTCCTTTTCTGTTTCTCTTATTTTCTTCGTTCACTTTTGTAGAAGATTGCAAAGATTATGTTTTATTTTTGTGTATTGACTGGAACTGTTAATATGTCTGGTAATTGTTGGTTGAAATTCCTGTATAAGAAATGATATAGTTAAAAGTCGTGTACTTTTCCCACGAAACTAAGACACATACAAAAGTGGACTATTTAAGCAATCTCCCCTATATGTTAATTGATGAAGTTGAAATGTAAATATAAAAATTATTGGTCAAAACGGATTATGACTTTGAAAAATAGTTGTTACCATTACGTAATGTCCAATATAAATAAGCTCTCCTCTTTATTTTTTTATCAACAATAATTACGCTTTGCTTATATATATGTTTCTTTTCTTTGGAAGCTGATCCTTATTTGCTCTATGAAATCATACTAAAATATCTTCATGTATTATTTCTTTCATGGACATAGTTGGCTTTTGTTTTGTCAGATTAGTGAGTTTTCAATTATATTGGTGTTATAGGTTATAGTTTTGTGTAACATTGCCCTGGCAATTGATGAGTGTTTACAATTGAATTGACTAGTTTGTGAGAAATTAAAGTCGTCTTTTGCTCGAAGTCGCAAAACATAAGAAAGGATTAGTATTTGCAGAAACATGGAGGATCATAAGCAGACTAGTTTCACGTTTGAGATTGATAACTTCTCGGAGAAGGAAGCTGTGATATCATTACCAACATTCTCAAGCGGAGGCTGCAAATGGTAAAAGAATATATTATATTATATAACAGATATGTGTGTGTTTGTGTTTTTGATTATTATTAACACATCAATTTGATTCATCAAAATATCTCGTCTCTGATTTTAGGTTTACAACTAAACCGTTTAATTAACCAATTTAATTGTTTCGTTTCTTCTTTCTTCCAGGTATGTTAAGGTTTATCCCAAAGGAGATAATGTTGATGATCACTTGTCTCTCTTCCTCTGTGTTTCTAACCCTGAATCATTGAGACTTGGATGGAAAAGACGAGCTAGTTATTCCTTCGTTCTGTTGAATCAATCAGGCCAAGAGCTCTTCAGAAGAGTTGGTGGTGATTAACTTATCAGATCTAATCTGTACATATGTATATATATATATATCTGCTTGTTGAGGAAGAAATTTCTAATAGAGTCTTTCTGGTTTTGTCTCTTACAGATTCACTGTGCAAATTATATTGCGATGAGACCTCAGGATGGGGTTATCCAAAGGCTGTGCCTCTTAAAAAGCTTCAAGAAAAAGGGTGTCTAGAGAAGAACAAACTGATAGTTAAAGTGGAAGTTAAAGTAGTTGAAGTTGTTGATGAAGGAGATGGAGATGCCACGGGGAATGAGACGTTAGATTTCAATGGTTTCAAAGTTCTCTATTCTCAGGTATTATTTAATTATAAAGATGTTTCTCATTTTTTTTCTCTTTTTCTGGTTAACATAATTCATCTCCCTCTCATTGACAGGCTCGTACAGTTGGTATGCTTTTCGTGAAACACCCGGAAATTGCAGAGAATTTCAAACCAAAGAACCAATTGGTGAAGACAGCATACATGAATCTCCTCCTCGGTCTCATAGAGACACTGAACAAGACTCCACATAGCATCACGGACACTGAGCTTAGCAACGCTCAGAGCGAGTTCATCGATCTAACAGAAGCGGGTTTCAAGCTAGACTGGTTGAAGACAAAGCTTGATGAGATTTCCTTGGCGAGGAAGAAAGCAAATGCTGATGGTTCTCGAGTCCGAGAACTTGAGGAACAAAACAAGAATCTCAAAGCTGAACTGAGGATGGAGAAAACAAAATCTGCTACTTATGCTGCTAAAGTTTTGTCGCTGGAGAAGACCGTATCGGATCTCAAGCCAAACAAGAAGCTGAAATTAAGCACTCACTAATTGTCCCAAAAATTTGTGTATTTTCTTAAAACATTCGGTAAGCTGAGAGCAGATGGTCAAATCTTGTGGATGTCGAAACTCTCACTAATTTTGGAATTCAGTGACGTGAATGAATGAAAAAGTGGTAACAGAATGTTAGTTTGGTTAACAATATTTCATGAAGATGATTATTCAAAACGTAGGAAGTCGGATACAATTTGCGGACTTAGTATTATAAAAAATAAAAAATTAAAATTAAAAGAGAACTTCCCTTTTCCCTTATATTGAGGAAGCTAGACATCTTCTGAGGTTGTGTTTACACCAAGAAACGATCCTATGAACCAAATTAAGTGTTGTGAAATAAGAACGAAAAGCAAAGAAAAAATTCGATTGAGGCGAAATACCCTCTTATTAAATATGTGTGATCATAAATTACAAGCCCTACAAACTTTATATATACACCTAAAAAAAAAACCGAAGTATACCGTACCTCTTTGCCCGTTTTAAGGCTGACCCTTTTACATCTGCATCTGATTAGAGTCACCTGGAATAACACAAGGATCTGGTGGTCTTCTCCACTTCTTCTTTCTGTCAAAACGAACTGCTGAAAGCTGGTTTCACTGTTTCAAGAGCCGAGAGTCTCCTACCCCTTCGAATAGAAACATATTATTGTTCTTCCAAATCCAAGGGAAGTTTTGTGTAATTCAACAGGCCACTCAATGTTTCTTCCCATTGTCAACAAGTGGTGAATGTTGGAGTGAACTAAACTTTGATCATCGATTCAAAACCATATTCAGGCAACGGAATATGGTTCTATAACTTTGGTCAACGGAATATCAGTAATACTTTGCTCCATCTCCTTATCTGCCCTCTTTTTGCTACTTTAGCTGGTATATGATATACCTTCATAATCTAAGAAATTTCTCGAAACGTAAAGATGAAGTCAGATTTTCGTAGCTAGATTGCGTCTCCTCAGTCTCACTAACCTTATCAGAACTTAGTCTTCCAAACCATGACTTGTGTCACAAGTCGTTTATATTTTTATTTTTTTGTAAACTTTTCCTCTACTTATTTTTTGCGAAACAATCACAGCCACATAATGGGGAAACAGTTACTCAACAAACTAAGTCATTGGTCGATTGTAAGAACATATAGTTTTCAAGCAATTGCCGTAATCAAAGTAAATTATATCTAAAGTAAATAACATTACAAACGGTTATCGACCATGCGCTTGGTTGACACTCTTTTGCCATTTATTGTCACTGGGAAGTTCAGAGGAAGGAGAAACCTTCCAGTTTCCTCTCTCTCTCTCTTTGCGCTACCAATGTCGCTGTATATATATATATATCCTAACTCTAAATCTTTCTCTTCTCCATTTCTCTTTGCAATCGATCAAATTTCGGAGACTGTTGGTGGATTTTTGCATCTCTGCTTAGTTTCTTTGAACAACTCTAGGAGGAGATACTTGGTGAGTCGTTCGTTTTTTGGGTTTCGCACAAGTATTCTTCTTTTTTTTTCTTTTTTCCGATTTCGATTTTGTTTCTTATTTACGATTGTCTCCTCTTTCCGTTGTAAAGATTTATGGTTGTTGTTGTTTTTTTTTTTTTTTGTTTCTTCGTTCACTTTGTATAGAATTTCAAAAGATTGTTTTCTTTGCATTGTGGAACTGTAAATGTGTCTAGCAAGTGTTTGTGGAAATTCCTCTGAGAAATGAAATAGTGAAAAAAAAAACCTTAGATCTCGTGGTCTATGGATGTTAATATTGTCAGTTTCTGGCAACTGATTGGAGTTTACAAATCAGTTGACTAGTTTGCGTGAAATGCAAGTCTATCTTTTGCTGGAAATAACAAAGCCTAAGAAAGGGAAGTGTTTTTGTAGAGGTATGGAGGAGGATCAAGAGCAGACGAGTTTCACGTTTGAGATTGATAACTTCTCCGTGAAGGAAGCTTCGGTAAAATCACCAAAATTCTCAAGCGGCTGCTGCGAATGGTAATGGAATAGGTTATACATGTGAAAATATGGTAATTTACGACGTATCAGATGTGAACTGTGTATATATGAATCTGATTGTCGAGGAAGAAAATTTATATATTAATTTTTCTATTACAGTAGCGTGCCGATTGTTCTGCGCTCAGTTCCCAGGATGGGGTAAGGCAAAGGCCTTGCCTCTTACAAAGCTTCAATAAAAAGGGTGTTTGGAGAATAACAAACTGATCGTTAGAGTGGAAGTTAAAGTAGTTGAAGTGGTTGATGAAGGAGATGTCATTGGGAATGAGACGTTAGACGTCAGGGGTTTCCAAGTTCTTTATTCTCAGGTAATGATTAATATTACTATAAGGTGATGCTTCTCATTGTCTTTGGAGAGGAAGAAATCAAATGCTGATGGTTCTCGAATCCGAGAGCTCGAGGATCATCACATCAAGAATCTCAAAGCTGAACTAAGCATGGAGAAAACAAAATCCGCTGGAGAAGACCGTATCGGATCTCAGAGCTGAGCCGAACAAGAAGCTGAAATTAAGCACTCGCTAATTTGGAATTCAGTGAACGAAAAAGTGGTAACAGAATCTTAGTTTGATGTGTATATTTTGTGAAGATGATTATTCAAAATGTAGGAAGTCGGATACAATTTGCGGACTGATTATTATAAAACTATTGCTCCATCTCCTTCTTTGCCCTCTTCTTGCTACTTGAGCTGATATATGATAATCTAAGGAATGTCTCGGGACGTAAAGATGAAGTCAGATTTTTATAGCTAGATTGCTCCATCTCCTCAGTCTCACCAACCCTAATAGAACTTAGTCTTCCAAACAATGACTTGCGTCACAAGTCGTTTATATTTATTTTTTTGTAAACTTTTCCTCTACTTATTTTTTTGCGGAACAAACACGGCCACATAATGGCAAAACAGAGATATTCAACAAATTAAGTCATATACGTAGATTGTGTCTCCTCAATCTCAAGAGTCAAGAGTCCCAGTACGAACATAGTATAGTTTTCAAGCAATTGCCGTAATCAAATTAAATTATATTCAAAGTAAATAACATTACAAACTCTTTTGCCATTTATTGTCACTGGGAAGTTCAGAGGAAGGAGAAACCTTCCAGTTTCCTCAGAAACCTTTCAGTTTCCTCTCTCTCTCTCTTTGCGCTACCAATGTCGCTGTATATATATATATATATATCCTAACTCTTAACTCTTTCTCTTCTCCATTTCTCTTTGCAATCGATCAAATTGTTGGTGGATTTTTGCATCTCTGCCTCAGTCTCTTTGAACACCTCTAGGAGGAGCTAGTACTTGGTGAGTCGTTTATTTTTGGGTTTCGCATAAGTATTCTTCTTTTTTTCCGATTTCGATTTTGTTTTCTTATTTACGACTGTCTCCTCCTTCCGTTGTAAAGATTTATGGTTGTTGCTGTTTTTTTTTTTGTAGAGAATTTCCAAAAGATTATATTACTGTAAATGTGTCTAGCAAGTGTTTGTGGAAATTCCTCTGAGAAATGAAATAGTGAAGGAAAAAAAAAAAAAAACCCTTAGATCTCGTGGACTTGTGCTAAGAAAGAAACATGGATGTTAATATTGATTGAGAGAAGTAGTAGTTTGACGAATCAGTAGTTTTTGTTTGTCAAATTAGTGAGCTTTCAATTATATTGGTGTTATAGTTTTGTGAAATATTGTCAGTTTCTGGCAATTGATTGGAGTATACAAATCAGTTGATTAGTTTGCGTGAAATGTACGTCCATCTTTTGCTGGAAATAAAAAAGCCTAAGAAAGGAAGTGTTTTTGTAGAGGTATGGAGGAGGATCGAGAGCAGTCGAGTTTCACGTTTGAGATTGATAACTTCTCCGAGAAAGAAACTTCGGTAAAATCACCGAAATTCTCAAGCGGCGGCTGTGAATGGTAAAGGAAAAGATCATATATATATATATATAAACATAAGTTTTGATTCTTAACAACTCAGTCCTCTAGATCCAACAAAATTACTTGTCTCTATAAAGCGTTTAGTTAATCTGTTTTCCTTTTTTTTTCAGGTTTGTTAAGGTTTATCCTAAAGGAAGTTATGTTGATGATCACTTGTCTCTGTACCTCCTCGTCGCGAATCCTGAATCATTGGGACTTGGATGGAAAAGGCGAGCTAGTTTTTCATTTGTTTTGCTGAATCAATCAAAGTGTAAGAAATCCGTGCCTCTTAAAAAGCTTCAAGAAAAAAGGTTTATTGTGAAGAACAAACTGATAATTAAAGTGTAAGTCAAAGTAGTTGAAGTTGTTGAAGAAGGAGATGTTAGATTATAAAGGTTTCCAAGTTCTTTATTCTCAGGTATAATGAATGTTGTAAGGATGCTTCTCTTTGTCTTCTTTTCTATTCTCTTTTCTTGTTAGCATAATCTCATCTTCCTCTCGTTGACAGGTTAATTCAGTGAGTAGGCTTTTCACGAAACACCCCGACATTGCAGTGAATTTCAGACCAAAGAACCAATTGGCGAAGACAACATACATGAACCTCCTTCTCGGTCTCATAGAGACACTGGACAAGCCTCCGCATAGCATCACCGAGACCGAGCTAAGCAACGCTCAGAGCGACTTGATCGAGCTAACAGACGTAGCGGGATTCAAGCTAGGCTGGTTGAAGACAAAGCTTGATGAGATCTCCTTGGAGAGGAAGAAATCAAATGCTGATGGTTCTCGAGTCCGAGAGCTCGAGGATCGCGTCAAGAATCTCAAAGCTGAACTGGACGAGGAGAGGGTCAAATCTGCTACTAAAGTTTTGTCATTGGAGCAGACCGTGTCGGAACTTAAAGATGAGCTGAACAAGGAGAAGAGGAAATATGATGATACTTGTGCTGCTAACGTGTTGTGGTTAGAGCAGACGGTGTCGAATCTCAAAGCTAAGCCGAACAAGAAGCCGAAATTAAGCCCTAACTAGTTCTCCGGATAAGTTTGCGTTTTTGTTTAATTTAATTTCAGTCATCTTAGAGGAGAAGGACAAGGACAAATCTTGTGGATGTCAAAACTCTGACTATGTATTTTGGGATTCAGTGTCGTGAATGAACGAAAAAGTGTAATCAAAATCTTAGTTAAAGATGAACAAATTTGTCAAGAAGATACAGTTTGCGAACTGAGTGTAATAAAAGAGAGAACTTAGAACTGGTTCTGGCATGAGCAGTTCGTTCAACGAAGTACAAACTTCTCTCTGATGATAAGTTTGGGTTTTCATTATCTTCTCTATTGTAGCATATGAACGTAACACACAGAATATGCAAGTAATGATTAAATAAAAAACTGTGCTCATGTCACAACTTCTTATTGATTTTTATTCTACGTCTATTTTTTCTCATTTTTTAACTTTGCTCCTATCTCCTTGAAGTGCCCTCTTCTTACTACTGTAACGCATATATGTATTTCCACAACCTTTGAAACGTCTCGGAAGGTGGCTTGCGTCACAAGTCTTTTATTCAAGTAATCTTTTCCTCAACTTAATTTAAACAGGACAATCACAGCCTTATAATCTAAAACAGAGATATATACAACAAAATAAACTCAGATTTCCAACAGAAACTATACTCGGTAGGCTCCTCACCTTTATTAGAAACCCTTTGGAACTTATCAAAGCTAAGATGTTAAATAGTGAACTGAGAGGAGCACTACATTGATGCGGAAGTACTCTACTCTGGGACAATTTTGCAGCAGTGATCCGCAAACCTATTCCGGAACAGCTTAATAAAAAGTATATATAGAGAACCAAATCCTAGTTTTAATTAAAAAAAAAAAAAAAAAAAACTCATTAAAAATTTATTTGAATTCTTTGAAGTTCAATGATTACATAATCTCTCCTAACTGACCATACGACTAAGAGAAGAAAACACATAAATATATAGCATCCACAACCGATTTTTGATTGTAAAATCATATAACGCAATAAAATCTACCGATGGGACGGGTTAGGCACTCGGTATTTTTACCCGGACCCAAAATACCGAACTGAACTCGACCCGAAATAAATGGAACCGAATCGAACCCGAACCGACACAAATATCCGAAGAGGTCCTAAATTCATATACCCGAAAAGAACCGGATCCGAACCAGAACCGAACCGATAACGGAATGGGTACCCGAAATATTTAAAATATAATTATATACCAAAAATATTAGTTATATTTAGACTTAAAATAACCAAAATATGTAAAATTACAATTATAAACCTAATATAATAGTTATATTTAGATAAAAATGACCAAAATATTCAAGAAATCCAAAATTTTCTATCTGTTAATATTCAATTTTTTTTTTTTTTTTTTTGCTAAATTTAACAAAATTTTATTTAAATTAAACAATTTTTTATTTTTATTTTATTTTTTTAAATAAAGTTTGGATATCCGGAACCGATCCGAATCCGGGCGGAACGCCCGACCCGAAAATAAAAAATATCCAAATGATTTTAAAATTTCTATAACCGAAAGATCCAAAACTCGAAAGGATCCGAACCCGATCCGAAAAACCGAATGCCCACCTAGGACGGGTGATGCAGTAAAACTCTTCAATTCCCTACACAAACAAACCGGCGGCAACATATTTTCCGCGCTCAAAAGATTTTGGCTATTTTTTTTTTCTTTTCAGAAAAAATTTGTTTTATTTTTCAGTTTCCTCTCACTATAGCAGTGTCAAAATCCTTTCAGTTTCCTCTCTCTCTCTGTCTCTTTGCTACCAATATCTCTCCCTAAATCCTTCTCTTCTCTCTTTCTCTTTGCAATCGACCAAATTTCGGAGACTGGCGGTGGATTTTTGCATCTCTGCTCAGTTCCTTTGAAGAACTCTAGGAGCTACTTGGTGAGTCGTTCATTTTGGGGTTTGGCTCGCTCAAGTGTTCTTCTTTTTTTTTTTTTTCAATTTCGATTTTGTTTCTTATCTACGATCGTCTCCTCTTCCCGGGTCAGGTTTAGCTCTTTCCCTTTGGTACTTTTCTTTTTGATAAAAAAATCGATTTTTTTCGTGTATGTTCAGTATCTTTTGACAAAGCTTTGTAGACTGAAACATAAATGTGTTTGATTTAGCGAAATTTATGGTTTTGCTGCTTCGTTCACTTCGTAGCGAAATTTCAAAGGATTGTTTTTTTTTTTGCATTAACTGGAACTGTAAATATGCCTGGCAAGTGTTTGTTGAAATTCCTCTGAGAAATGAAATAGTGAAGCAAAACCTGGAATCTGGTGGACTTGTGCTAAGAAAGAAACATGGATGTTAACATTGAGAGAAAAGTATTTGAATTTTGATGAATCAGTTTTTGCTTGTCAGATTAGTGAGCTTTCAGTTACATTGGTGTTATATTTTTGTTGAACATTGTCAGTTTCTGGCAACTGATGGGTGTTTACAATTTAGTTGACTAGTTTGTGTGAAATGCAACTCTATCTTTTGCTGGAAATAACAAAGCCTAAGAAAGGGAAGTGTTTTTGTAGAGGAATGGAGGAGGATCAAGAGCAGACGAGTTTCACGTTTGAGATTGATAACTTCTCCGAAAAGGAAACTTTGGTCAAATCACCAAAATTCTCAAGCGGCGGCTGCGAATGGTAAACATAAGTTTTGGTTCTTAACTCATCCTCTAGATCCAACAAAATAACTTGTCTCTATAAAGCACTTAGTTAATCTGTTTGCTTTTTTTTTTTTTTTTTTCAGGTTTGTTAATGTTTATCCCAAAGGAAAAGATACTGAACATCACTTGTCTCTCTTCCTCTGTGTTGCGAATCATGAATCATTGCGACTTGGATGGAAAAGACGAGCTAGTTATTCCTTCGTTCTGTTGAATCATTCAGGCAAAGAGCTCTTTAAATCAAAGGGTAATTTACTTATCAGATGTAAACTGTATATATATATGAATCTGATTGTCGAGGAAGAAAATGTATATTAATTTTTCTAGTTTCTCTCTTACAGAATCGTGCCAATTGTTCTGCGCTCAGTTCACAGGATGTGGTAAGGCAAAAGCCTTGCCTCTTAAAAAGCTTCAAGAAAAAGGAATCCTGGAGAAGAACAAATTGATAGTTAAAGTGGAAGTAAAAGTAGCTGAAGTTGTTGATGAGGGAGATGTAAATGGGAACGAGACGTTAGATTATAAAGGTTTCCGAGTTCTTTATTCTCAGGTACGATTAATGTTATAAAAATGCTTCTCATTGTCTTCTTTTTTATTTTCTTTTCTGGTTAGCATAATCACATCTTTCTCTCGTTGACAGGTGGTTTCAGTGAGTAGGCTTTTCTTTGAACACCCGGACTTTGCAGTGAATGTCAGACCGAAGAACCAACTGGTGAAGACAACATACATTAATCTCCTTCTTGGACTCATCGAGACACTGAACAAGCCTCTACATAGCATCACCGACACCGAGCTTAGCAACGCTCAGAGTGAGTTGATCGATCTAACAGAAGCAGCGGGTTTCAAGCTAGACTGGTTAAAGACAAAGCTTGATGAGATGTCCTTGGAGAGGAAGAAATCAAATGCTGATGGTTCACGAGTCCGAGAACTTGAGGATCACATCAAGAATCTCAAAGCTGAACTGGACGAGGAGAAGGTCAAATCTGCTACTAAAGTTTTGTCATTGGAGCAGACAGTTTCGGAACTTAAAGATGAGCTGAACAAGGAGAAGAGAAAATCTGATACTTATGCTGCTAAAGTGTTGTGGTTAGAGCAGACAGTGTCGAATCTCAAAGCTAAGCCGAACAAGAAGCCGAAATTAAGCCCTCACTAGTTCCTGAAAGTTATGTGTTTTTATTTTCTTTTTCGGTAATCTTAAGAACAGACGGACAAATCTTGTGGATGTCAAAACTCTAACTATGTATTTTGGGATTAAGTGTTGTGAATGAACGAAAAGGTGGTAACAAAAACCTTCGTTAAAGATGAACAAATACGTCAAGATGTTTATTAAAAATGAATGAAATCGGATACAATTTGCGAACCGAGTATTATAAAAGAGAGAACTTAGAAGGTGGCTTGCGTCACAAGTCTTTTATTCGAGTAAACATTTCCTACTTAATTTAAACATGACAATCACAGCCATACAATGTAAAACAGAGATACCACAAAATGAAGTCAGATTCTTATAATAGGTAGTTTGCGTCTCCTAAATATCAAAGTCCCACTAACATTAATACAGGTCCTTGGTTCTTGGCCTACACCTTTTAAATATTTTTTTTCTAATACACATGTCAAGATTTCATTGTGAGTAAAATTAAAATTAACACATGTCGTGATCTGATGAGTGTCGTAATCACGTCACGCGTATCCAGCTTTATATAATAATACAATATCGTATCACATTCGGTTAACAATTTATATACCTAAATCCGATGTGGGATGATTAATAAAACCACTCTCGCTATCGATCGTGTCAAAATAGTTCAAAATAGTTCATTTTATCGTTTTATACTTTTATTTAAGTAAACCCATGGGCCATGTGGCCTAGTCAATTTAAGTGCACCTCGCCATCCATCTTATTCCCTTGAATTGTCCTAGAAACCCTAATTTTCAATCGAGAAGTTTGTGAAACCTAACAAAAGAAAAGTGTTTTCCGGAGAGGTATGGAGGATCAAAAGCAGACGAGTTTCACGTTTGAGATAGATAACTTATCTGAGAAGAAAGCTGCGATATTTTCACCAAAATTCTCAAGCGGTGGCTGTAAATGGCAAAGGAAAATATATATTATATATATGTGTATGTTTTGGTTTTTTTTTACTCTGAAGTCTGAACGCGTCCTCCATATTCCACTAAAAACTAATCTCTGTCATCAATCAATCTGTTTTTCTTTATTTTATTTTGTTTAGGTTAGTTAAGGTTTATCCCAAAGGAATATCGTTGATGATCACTTAGGTTTGTACCTCTATGTTGGGAATCCTAAATCATTGCAACTTGGATGGAAAAGACGGGCTATTTATTCCTTGGTTCGGTTGAATCAATCAGGCAAAGAGCTCTTCAAAACAAATGGTAATTTACTTATTAGATGTAAATTGTACATGTATATATGATTGTCGAGGAAGAAAATTCAAAATAATATTTCTGTTTCTATCTCTTACAGAATCGTGCGAAATGTTCTGCGCTCAGGTCCCAGGATGGGGTAGGGAAAATGCTTTGCCTCTTAAAAAGCTTCAAGAGAATGGCTTTTTGGAAAAGAACAAACTAATAGTTAAAGTGGAAGTAACAGTAGTTGAAGTTGTTCATGAAGGAGATGCCACCGGGAATGAGACGTTAGATCATTTTGGTTTCCAAATTCTTTATTCTCAGGTACCTATTTGATTATAAGGATGCGTTTTCTTGTTTTTTTTTTTTTTTTAATTCTATAATTGATTCCCTTTTCTGGTTAGCATAATCACATCTTCCTTTCGTCGACAGGTGGTTTCAGTGACTAGGCTTTTCGTTGAACACCCAAATATTGCTTTGAATTTCAAACCAAAGAACCAATTGGCGAAAACAACATACATGAATCTCCTACTCGGTCTCATCAAGACACTGGAAAAGCCTCCACGTAGCATCACCGAGACTGAGCTAAGTAACGTTCAGAGCGACTTGATCGAGCTAACAGTCGTAGCGGGATTCAAACTAGACTGGCTGAAGACAAAGCTTGATGAGGTTACCTTGGAGAGGAAGAAAGAAAATGCTGATGGTTCTCTAGTCCGAAAACTCGAGGAACACAACAAGAATCTTGAAGCTGAACTGGACGGGGAAAAGGTTAAATCTACTACTTATGCTGCTAAAGCTTTATTGTTGGAGCAGACGGTGTCGGAACTTAAAGATGAGCTGAACAAGGAGAAGAGCAAATATGATACTTGTGCTGCTAAAGTGTTGTGGTTAGAGCAGACGGTGTCGAATCTCAAAGCTAAGCCAAAGAAGAAGCCGAAATTTAGCCCTTGCTAGTTCTCCGGAAAGTTTGTGTTTTTGTTTATTTTAATTTCAGTAATCTTAGATGAGCTGAACAAGGACAAGGACGAATCTTGTGGATGTCAAAACTCCGACTATGTATTTTGGGATTCAGTGTCGTGAATGAACGAAAAGATGGTATCAAAATCTTCGTTAAAGATGAACAAAAATATGTCAAGATGTTTATTCAAAATGAATGATATCGGATACAGTTTGCGAACTGAGTATTATAAAATAGATAACTTAGAGCACGGTGATACTCTCAAAGTCTCTAAAAAAATAATTTTTTATTTTTATATTTTAATTTTTTGTAAAAAAAAAAAAAAAAAAAAAAAAAAAAAAAAAAAAAAAAGGGAAAAAACGGGGGGCCANATTGGACGAATCGCGTGCTGACACGTGTAGAGCTCGGCTCAGAAACGTCTCTCAAAAGCTCGTCCGGGAGAGACGCCAGTCTCGCCACGTCATCATTTTTTATTATATTTTTTTTTTTCTAAAAAACTGTGCTGAGACTTTGAGAGTATCACCATTGCCTGTGCTCTTAAAACTAGTTCTGGCATAAGTTTTTTTTTTTTTTTTTTTTCCCTTTTAAAATATAAATATTCATTGAAAATGAAAATGTTCAGGTTTACATGTTTCAATGAAAGCCCATGAGAAAATAGAAGCCCGAGCTTGAGTCGAGATCGGAATAACACTCGAAAAATAATGAAAATCGATCTCTAAGCCTTTAACAAAGTACAAACATCTCTCTGATGATGAGTTTGGGTTTTCATTATCTTCTCTATGTAGCATATGAACGTAAGTACGTAACACAGAGAATATGCAAGTAATGATTAAATAATAAACTGTGCTCATGTCACAACTTCTTATTTATTCTTAGGGAAATTGAAGTTAATAACCATATTGGGAGACAAAATTAAGATAATAGTCATTATATTGGCTTGGTTAGAATACACCATATATTTCCTGGAATATTGGCTAAATTGGCCCTGGGTTAAGAAAGAGAGAGAAGAGGTTTGCTCTGTCTGTAGAAACCGGCTCTCTAGGTAGACAGTTAAGGATATGAGAAAGTGAAAATCAAAACTCGAAACTGAAAACAGTCTATGCTTTCTTTAGGTTTAGTTTTGACACAGAGGAGAGGGGAAAGGGAGACGAGAGAGAGTAGTGCAGGGTAACGAGGATTTATAGTCTAATAAGGAGTGGTCGGTGTTTACGTAGAAGATTAACGACGGCGAGGTTAAATTTGTTCCTCGCTGAAGCTGTATAGGGCGAAGGAGAGTGATTTCGAGAATGAAGATCTGAGGAGAAAAAAAGTATGTGGTTACAATCAAGTTTAGAAATAGAAATTCTGTTTGGAAATTGAGCTTCAGGTTGGGGTTTACAGAGTCAAAAATGGATGAGAGGTTAGATTGTCAGTCCATGAAAAATTGCAGGTGTAGCATAAAAATCGTAAAGTGCTTGTTCAAGTAGTGGTATAGAAAGAAGGTGTAGCGGGTTTGAGATCTGAATCTATGTGAAAGTGCAGTTACAGAGTATGTGGTTACAATCAAGTTTCGAAATTGAAATTATGTTTGGAAATTAAGCTTCGGGTTGGGGTTTACATGGTAAAGAACGAATGAGAGGTTTGATTGTGAATCCATGACAAATTGCAGGTAGTATAAAAGTGGTTCATTGCCTGTTCAAATAGTGGTATATTAAATGAAGGTGTAGCGGGTTTGAGATCTAAATCTATGTGAAAATACAGTTACATAGTGCCAATGGTATAGTACGTGAAATAATGGTATAGACTACAGACTGAAGATATACTTGGTTTGTAGATAGTATAGTATTGGACGAATGTTTTATTGAGTTGCATAATTACGGTTATAAACTTACCCAATATGTTAAATTTTTGCAGCATGGAGCATATGGCGACATAGACATAGACGATGACAATGACACCTTGCGTACTGCAAGTCGGAACTACTCCGTAGCCCTGTACGATTCCTTGAATCAACGACTCACTTGAAAAGGAGTCTAAAGCTGCTGCATATTTTATATCAGATATCGGTTTTGTTTATTATTTGTCAAACTGTCATTATAATGTCGATTCTGTTTCAATGTTCACTGTTTTATTGTGGAACATCTGTTTTAATGTTGAACAACTGTTTTAATGTTCGATTCCATGTCATATTGATTTATAAAACCTAAAATATAATGTACAAGTAAACTACTGGACACCGTACACCACATTATTAAAAACCACGACTCCAGTCCATTCACTCCATACCATACCATAACTGAGAAAACAAGGTAGTATAGACTGTATTTATTCTATAATCAAGAAAAATGGAATGTCACGCCTGAACTCCGTGAATGTGGTTTGCTATTGTCGACAATGTTTTGTGGTTTAGGGTGTAAGGGTGAAGGGTTTAGGG
>OVBJ01000250.1:18457-65666 GCA_900406535.1 Noccaea bulbosa
CATAATCAAACTGCTAATAATTAAGCTATAGATTGACAGTTTGAGAGCTTCAGTAAAATGCTGTGACAAAGAGATTAATGATGACTGACGAAGCAGTTGCTGTTGTAGGAGAAACATGTGTGTTCCAAATTTTCCAGTTCTTTTAGTGTACACATCAAACTTTATGACGTCATAGCCGGTTGGAGGATTCTTTTCAAGGCTATATCCTTAATTAAGTCTCCCAATATGAATATTAAGCCAATTCATCCTTATTCTTATTCTATACGTTTTTTTCTCTTTTTTTTTTTTAAATTTGCTCCTATCTCCTTGCCCTCTTCTTAGTTTGCTCCTATATATATTTCCACAACCTTTGAAACGTCTCGGAAGGTGGCTTGCGTCACAAGTCTTTTTCAAGTAATCTTTTCCTCTACTTAAATTTAAACGGAACAATCACAGTCATACAACAAAATGAAGTCAGATTCTTATAGGTCCTTGGTTCTTGGCCTCGAATTTTTTTTTATTATGCAAAAGGACTTATATCGGCCATAACGATCTCGCATTTAAAATATTATGAAAAATTTTGGAAAAATATATTTTTATGAGTTTTTAATTTGAAAACTACCTTTTTTTTTTTAGTTTTGAAAAATACACTTTTTATATGTGAAATGACTTAATTATCCTAATGTCAAGATTTAACTAATTTAATAAAAACGAAATTCAAATATAAAATATAAAATATTAAATTTTGATTATGATTTTGTTTCATTTTAAAAGACTACATAATCCTAATTATCTGTTTAGATTTTATTAAAAATATTTAAAAATATAATGTTGTTTATATAAATTTTAAATCAGGGTGAGATTAAAATTGTTTATATAAAGTTTCAAAAATATTTAAATGTTTTTAAAGGTAAACATTAAAAATGAAAGACAGGTTTATCCACTTTTAAAATTTTAATAGTGTATAAAGTTTAAATATATGTAAAAAAAATTATAAAATTTAATTTGGTTGGAATGTGGATGATATTAAAGTTGTTTATATAAAGTTATAAAAATATTAAAATTTGTTTAAAGAAACATTAAAAAGAGAATATGATTTATCCACTTTTAAATTTTTAAAATTTATAGTTATCTACAAAAAAAAATCTTACTAATTCTATTATTTTTGAATTATGTTTTTAATTTGTAATTGTAATTATTTATTAATGTTTTGTTTAAATTAGATCAAAACAGTCTTTTCACATTCAAAAAAGTGTATTTTTCAAAATAAAAAAACATTAGGGTATTTTTAAAAAATTTAAACATAAACAGGGTACTTGAATCTCATAAAATTATCTATCTATATCTATCTATCTATCTATATACATTTTAATAATGTTTGGATACAAAGATAAAATAAAACTGTTTGGATACAAGAATAAAATATAAAACTGTTTGGATACAAGAATAATAATTTAAAACAAACTGATGGTTAAGTCAAACCAGAAATCGAATATGTTAATTGATGATGTAAAAAAAAATATATATATATATATATCTGAAAGCCCTAAAAAATCCAAAAAACCTAAAAAAAAAAATATATCTATAATATCAAAAATAATCTACAATATCCATTCGTATAAGTTGGATACTTGGTCGGATATCGATTCGGTTATGGTAATATTTTACCCATCGTTGATTTGTTTTATACCCAAAATCAAAAAAATACGGAAAACCTAAAAAAAATATATCTATAATATCAAAAATAATCCACAATACCATTGGGTAATTTGGGTACCCGATTGGGTATCGGTTCAGTTCTGGTATTATATAATACACACGGATATCAAATATTTTACCCATCAGATAATTTGTTTTATATCCAAAATCAATCGCGTACGATTGTGAGTCAGTTTGGTTCAGATTTTCGGGTATGGATTAAAAATCTCAGGCTTATTCCCACTTAACAGAAATATAATGAATCAAACAGAAATAATATAAATTAAACTAAATACGCTACTATTATTTTTTATTTTCTCGATGAAAACTTAATGTACCACCGCACAAACGCCCGGGCCCTCTAACATATAAAAGAAGAGCTCTCCACTAGTTATGAATTATTACGTCAGGCATAATAAAAGAAGAGCTCAGAAACAAGGCCATCTAACATCTGGTGGATCAGAAGAATGCGAAGGACCCAACCTACGCTGAAGCCTAAATCATCACAGCTCAGCGCACCAGCCGGGAATGGAACCCAGGTCTGTACCGCGGCAGGATACTATTCTACCACTAGACAACTGGTGCTCCCTGTTTCAGAATCTTTCATTTTACATTTTATTAAATGTAATAACAAAACCAAAAAACTCAGCAACTTGATTGATAATGAATCGACTGGAGGAAACTGGAGGAAACTGGAGGACTAATAAGTAATAAACTTCTGCATATCTTTCCGGAGGATATGTAGGCAGATTTCACGGCAGTCATATTTAATTATTTATATATAATTGTTGGTTTCTGGCTTTCTGCTACATACATGTTGATACAATATGATGTTAAACCTAGCAGTTGTTATCTTGATTGCAATCTGTAAGATCACAGTTCCTATCTTTTTTTTTTTATGAAGAATAGCCTTTAAATCAAAAGAAAAGAATACTCACATAATGCAACGAAAGAAAATGAGTTCCTAATTAATCATAGATATACCTAAATCCGATGTGGGATGATTAATGAAACCACTCTCGCTATCGATCGTGTCAAAGTTCATTTTATCGTTTTATTTAAGTAAACCCATGGGCCATGTGGCCTAGTCAATTTAAGTGCACCTCGCCATCCATCTTATTCCCTTGAATTGTCCAAGAAACCCTAATTTCAGTCGAGAAGTTTGTGAAACCTAAGAAAAGAAAAGTGTTTTCCGGAGAGATATGGAGGATCAAATTCCGACGAGTTTCACGATTGAGATAGATAACTTCTCCGAGAAGGAAGCTGCGATATCATCACCAAAATTCTCAAGCGGTGGCTGTGAATGGTAAAGTAAAAAAATATTAACTCTGAACTAGTCCTCTATATTCCACTATAACTTATCTCTGTTATCAATCAATCTGTTTTTTTCTTTATTTTATTTTGTTTAGGTTTGTTATGGTTCATCCCAAAGGAAATATTGTTAAAGATCACTTGTCTGTCTACCTTTATGCTGCGAATCCTGAATCATTGAGACTTGGATGGAAAAGACGAGCTATTTATTCCTTCTTTCTGTTGAATCAATCAGGCAAAGAGCTCTTCAAAACAAATGGTAACTGACTTAAATATGTAAATTGTATATGTATATATGATTGTCGAGGAAGAAAATTCAAATTAATATTTCTGTTTCTCTCTTACAGAATGGTGCCAATTGTTCTGCGGTCAGTTCTCAGGATGGGTAGAGATAAGTTCTTACCTCTTAAAAAGCTTCAAGAAAAAGGGTTTTTGGAGAAGAACAAACTGATCGTTAGAGTGGAAGTTAAAGTGGTTGAAGTTGTTGATGAAGGAGATGTCACTGGGAATGAGACGTTAGATGTCAGTGGTTAATTTCCAAGTTCTTTATTCTCAGGTACTATTTGATTTTAAGGATGCTTATTCTTTAATTGATTCCCTTTTCTGGTTAACATAATTTCATATCTATTTCCTTCACACGTGATTTCAGTGGGTAGGCTTTTCGTGGAACACCCAAATATTGCTTTGAATTTTAAACCAAAGAGCCAATTGGTGAAGACAGCATACATGAATATCCTCCTAGCTCTCATCGAGAAGCTGAAAAAGCCTCCACAGAGCATCTCTGAGACTGAGGGCCTGTTCGTTTGTCCATTCAGCTGATCCAGTCAGATGAGGATGACAACTGTTGTTCGTTTAATGCTAAAAACGAGTATCAGCGGGATGAATCATCTAGATGAGCTTTAAAAATTTAGGCTAAATTTTTAATATCCAACTGGATCATCTAGCTGATCCAAATTGGAGCATCTGGGTGAATCATCTTCATCCCAAATGTGCAAATGACAAATAAACCCTTCAAAATATTTATGCATAGAAAATATTCATAATTATTTTTTTATCATCAACACTAAAAAATCAAAATTATTCATAAAATTATATTTTCTTCCCGAAACTGCAAAATCACGTTTCCGGCCAAAAACCACAAAAACATTTTCCCGAGATCGTGTTTTCCCGCCAAAATCGAGAAATTGTATTTTTTTTTTTTTTACCAAAACCAAGAAATTTCATTTTTTCGCCAAAACCGCAAAACCGCGTTTTCCCGCCAAAACCGAAAAATCCTGTTTTCCCGCCAAAATAACAAAATTTAATTTTTTTTGCTAAAACCGCGAAATCATGTTTTTCCGTCAAAACCGTAAAATCATGGCTTTTCTTTCAAAACCATAAAATCGTGTTTTTCGTAAAATCCGTGAAAACGCATTTTTCCGTAAAACTCCTAAATAACCTTTTTCATCAAAACCATAAAATTATGTTTTCCAAAATTCTAATTTATTGTTAAATCATAAAATCGTCAAAAATATAATTAGATAAAACTTTAAGTTTGTACTATTTTTTACCAATCAAAATAAGAGTATTTTTGTCATTTTTTACTAAAAGCATTTAGATGATTCATCTGGCTGAAGAATCTAACAATACATTGCATCTGGATGAACCATTTGGCTGAAGCATTTGGATGAGTCTGAAAAAAAATGAACATCATCTAGCTGCTTCATTCAGATAGAGCATTGAGATGGACCATCCAGCTGAATCACCTAACTGCTGAAACGAACAGGGCCTGAGCTAAGCAACGCTCACAGCGAGTTGATTGATCTATCAGAAGCAGGTTTCAAACTATACTTTTTGAAGACAAAGCTTGATGAGCTTTCTTTGGAGAGGAAGAAGATAAATGATAATGCCTCTCGAGTCCAAGAAGAATTCAAGAAACACATGAAGACTATCAAAGTCGAACTGAACGAGGAGAAGATCAAATCTGCTACTTCTGCTGCCAAAGTTTTGTGGTTAGAACAGACGGTTTCGAATCTCAAAGCTAAGCTGAACAAGAAGAGAAAATTAAGCCCTGAGTAATGGGTATTCTTTTAATCTTTTGTTAGATGAATACTATATTAAGACATTCATAGATCTTTGGTTTTTGATTTCTCTCTTATGAGTCTTTCTTAATTACTCTAAAGAAGGAAAAAGACTTGCTAACCTTCTAAACCATCCACAACACTCTTCACAATGTGACAAATCAACATAAAAACTAGTTGTAAATTTGTAATCCGTATAATTAAGTAGTAGTAATATTCTTGCTAAAGAAATATCAAATATACAATCATTTTACATCTAAATCTTGCCCTGCAAGTCATACACAAATATCATGATCTGTGTGGACTCCATTTCTAGCTGGCTTCCCAATCTGTAAGCAATCAATCGGTGGAACGGTCGGCGAATTGAGCTCTCCAAATGTTTTCCAGCAAAAAGGATCATACATATGGTACTGTTGTTGCAATGGCTTTAGCTCAATCCCTGATAACTGCACATCTACGCAAGGGAAACTGTCGCTACAAGCAAAATGCACGGGCTTTACTGTGTAAGTGCCTCTTATCTTCTCATAAGTGACTCCTTCTACAGCCACTGCTGAAGTATGGTTCATGCACTTGCTGTGATCACAGTAGAATTGATCTATCACTATCGGAAGCTGAACCTCTGAGAGTTGAATGTTTGAGAAAAGCACTCCTTTCACTGATCCTACACCTCCCTGCCATGTCTTGATCCTGACACCGGTCATTGTGTTGTGCATAACCACATCTCTTACTGTTATGTTGGAGACACATGCTTTGGTACTGTCTTTACCGAGACTCCCAATGCTGATCCCATGTCCTGGTCCACAATTTACACTGTGTACATACACATTGGTGCAACCGGTTTGAATGGAAATACAATCATCACCTGCAAAAACAGAGGAAACAGAGGAATCAGTAAAGAAGATAAAGATCCGATTTTTTTACGAGTTATTTTATTACTAATGAAATGGGTTTGTACCGCAAGCTAATGTGCTGCTATGAATCATGACATCTCTGCTGTTCTGAAGATGAATCCCATCTGTGTTTGGACTGTCTCCAGGAGAAGACACATTCACATCATGAACTAAAACCTGGACGCAGTTATCAAACTTGAGATGACATTGAGGACTGTTCTGAATCGTTATTCCGGTGACTGTCACGTCAATACTTCCATAGAAACGTAGAGCCTGCACCGTGAAACCAAAATGTAAACAAAAGATTTCACCGTGTAGTAACTAAATACAAGCAGAGACTAGAGTCCACTTCAATTTATTTCTCACCGTTGGTTTAATGCTTGGCATACCATTAAGCTCACTTCTTATCTGATGTCAAAACAGAGCAAAAAAACAGAGTTTTGTGTTAGATGATTCTTGTGTGGATGTGATGCAGAAGCAGACGATGATGATGAGTGATGATGGTTTTTTTTACCGGCACTGGAGGACGTTCTTGAACAGAATTGTTTAACGGGACAATGAGCTTGAAGTCATCGTCGATAGGATAATCAAAAGGTTGTTCTTGTTGCCACCAAACAGTGCCTCTTCCATCAATAACACCATTCCCTTGAATTTTAATTCCTTTAAGCTTTGTGAACTCAATCCACCACATTAGCCCTCTTCCCCATGTATCAGGATCATTAGGAGCTACAATCATTCCGTCTAGCTGCAAGAAAACAAAAAGTTCACATCTTTGAATCCAAAAGATAACATTTTTCATTTTGTCTTACAAATTTTGATGATCAGTTTCTCACCTGGAAGACAATGTTTGCTTGACAGTAAGGTCCGGAGAAGGAAACCGGGCCAACGAGGAAGATGTAACCAGACGGTATGACCATCGCTGACGCCTCGACTTTGCAAGCAGATGCCCATGCCGCTTCAAACGCCTGCACAGATTGTTTAATTTAAGAAGTTTCCATTAAAACGTTTTAATATTTTTGTTACAGAGCAAACACAATTATGGAGGAAAACAGAGAGATTATGGTCCACTCTAATATTGGGTAGTTTTGTTGTCACGTCTCTATTTTCATTTGTTTGATTTTTGCAGAACTGAAAGGAAAAAAAGGGAAAGAAACAAAAAAGTTGCTTGACTTTACAGATAAAAGAGAAAGCTTTTTTTTTAAGCTCTGTTTCTTGTTCTGTCTCGTGTTATCTTCTCAACTGTAATTCACATTCTGTTTTTTTTTTTGTTCTTCCTCAAAGTAATTCTCTTGAAAGCGAAGATTATAATTCTTGATTAAATCAAGAACCCCTGAATTGAATTTTGTAATTGGATAATGAGTGTTTTGAGTCTCGTACCTTAGTGTCATCACTCATTCCATCACCTTTAGCGCCAAAATCAAGCACATTGAATTCTTGAGAGCCCACAACTGGCTGCAACGGAAGATGTGGTGGTGGTGGTTGTATTTGCGGTGGTGGTGGTTGTATTTGTGGTGGTGGTGGTGGTTGGACTTGTGATGGTGGTGGTAGTTGGACTTGTGGTGGTGGTGACACGACAGGTGAGCCGTCACCGGACTTTGGCGGAGGAGTTTTTACCTTCGGTTTTGGTTTGGGTTTAGAATTATGGGAATGACTATTCTCATGGCTTTTTGGTTTCTTGCTGGCCAAGGAATCAGACAAGGAGGAGGAGCTGCTATGGTGGTGTTTCCAGTGTCTTCCTTTTCTAGCAATGCAGGTCTCTAGAGTTGCAGACCAGACCAAAACTGCCATTAGAATCATCATTGTGATGCTTCTCAGCCTTTGACTCTCTCTCGTTATCATGTTTTTGGTTTTGTTTATTTTGTATGATATGTTTTCTATTTGTGGTGGTTTGAGACAGAGGAAGAGACTTAGGTTTATTTGTTGTTGTTATGGATTGAATGAAAAGAAAAAGGTTTTTTGGAGTTTATATAAGGAATCGGTCCAAGAATATAGAAGGAGTACTCACGGGAGTCCAATATGGAATTTTATGACATATTTGTTTTTTTCTAACAATCTAAATAGTCTAAGCTTTCTTTCTTTCTTTTCGTCGACACTTCAATTTAAAAGTCTAAAATTATTACTACATATAATAGTATCTACACAAAACTATAATGTGTGATTTGGTTGTAGTTTTTAATGTTGATTATGCCAGCGGTTCAGTCTTGGTGGTCTTATTATTGAAAACCATCCAATTATTTAACGAAATCTTTCATTGTTGAAAGTGTCCTAGAATATATTCTCTACAGAAACTAAAGTACAATTTTATTCATCAATGCATGGGTAACTCAAAAATCTAAATTATTAACCAAATTAAATTATTAAGTTACATGTAATGCATGGGACCTGTAATGCATATACTTATGCAGAGTCGATAATAGTCTTTTAGATATTTTTGGGTAATTTTGAATGAATTTAGATAATTGTTTGAATAATCATTAGTTTATAACTCAAAAGGTTTATATCCAAAATGTATTAGACCTAACAAAATTTATTAGAGTCACATTTTTTTATTGGTGATTAGAATACTTGTTGTAAAATAATGGTTACTCCAGTTTATAAGAGAATGATTATTATAATTCCAGGGGATATATGTATGCCACGTGTAGAGTAAAGGTTGGTTGAGACTCATCCACTTTGGTTGGTCGAAACTTGAAACCCATTACTCCATTAGAGCCAAGACAAACATACCAGAAAGAGGCACCTGTTCAGACAAACACATATACCTTTCCTGTTGCAAACCTCATCTACTCGCATAAAAAAAAATACATATATGACTATATAGTGTATGTGTATATATATATATATATGTATCCACTATAAAAGTCGGGGCAACTGAAAATGAGGTGGTTGTTTTTATATGAATTCACGTAGTTACAAGCATTTGTGCATATTTGTTGATGTGTCATCGTGGTGACCAGATAAATGTCTCGTGGCCTCTATAGTAAGTATGGGATTTAAAATTTTACAATTACATCTCTCATCATTTCCTTGACGGCCGACGTAGTTTTCTTAAAGAATATGTATATAAAATTTGTTGAGGAGTTATACAGTAGTTTTACAATATCACCACTCGTCAGGAATATTAATTCATATCATTGTCTGTAAGTTACGTACGTCTTCATTTACAAGTATATGGAGCAACATTTTTCATTAAAACAAAATATTTTGGATAACCCACGTTAGAAAATGATTTAATTTCTTTAGAACTTTGCAAACCAATATTTCTAAATATAAAGTTAATTTAAAATCTTATTTATAAGTAGTTAAGTACCACAACAAATTTTCTTTTATATATTAACTGAAACAAATTTTCATCGTAAATGTGATCATAATTAGTTGATAATTAATGAATCCAAAATTAGTTTCTTTTTAACGATGAGCAAACCTCCAAAACACATATATGGTGTGCCGTGTGTTTGCGTAAAAATGGATGAGACATGTGATTGGGTCTATATTTTGTCAATGGGCAGTGATTATAACATCTCTTTTTGTGCTCACATGCACCACTTCACGGGCTTTGCTTTTGGCTCCCACAACTCCTCTGATGTTTTGTTTTAAAATATTTATTATCTTCTTTCTTTGTTTTTATATGATCCTATTTAACAATCAATCTTTTTTTTTGTCACACTTTATAATTCATTAGTTAATTATTTTTTTGAAAAACATGGCTGCCAGCCTGCTAGAAACAGAAAACTTAGGTACTCATACTTTATTTTATTTTTACATCATCTACTAGACACACAACAACAATTAATATAAATCCTTTTCACATTATTATATATATATATATATGATGATAAAAATGCAATTTTAAAAGATCATATATATGATGAATAAACAATACAAAGCCTGAAACTGAAAGCCAACGTTTTGTTGATCTTGAAGAACCCCTTTTGTGTGACATTGAGTTGTAATTTCTTATTCTCCAAAACTTAAATAAGCTAAAGATTATGGCTTTGATTGGTAACCAAAACTAAGGGTATTACAAAATGTAATACATGAGGTCTAACCAATCATTTGAGCATTACACTTGTGATAGTACAAAATGCATTTTACAAAAAAGAAGAGCATTACAATCAAAAATGATGGTACAAATGCTAAAAAAATGGTTCAACTCTAATGATACTTTTATGTAGTATAGTACAAAAATATATGATGGTACAATTAGTTAAAAGTAGTATGGCTCCGATTGGTGACATAAGGAATAGTAGTGTATTACAGAAAAAAACAGTGGTACGATATATAGCAGTACAAAAAAAGTGGTACGAAAAATAGCAGTACAAATAGAGATGGTACAAAATGACAGTACATAACTGAATTCTGATTGGTAACAATGTAATAATACAAATAATAAATTGTATACTAAAGTATATAAATCAATTAAAAAGTATACATTAGTTACCAAAAATCAATAATTTTAACTTAAATATAAAAAAATATAATAGTTTTGAAAAAATATAACATTAAATGTTTGTTTTTAAAACACTATCATCATATTTACTTGATAAAATAAAAAAATACATATCATTTACAAAAAAAATAAAGTTAAACAATACTTTTCTATATTTAACTCACATTTTTTTACATGATGACATTAAATTGTAAACTACTTATGTTATATTCATCAAAAATTTACCAAAAAAAAGTAATGACATGTTTTATATGATACAAATATAAATATCACTCAATAGTTTATAACATAAAACTAAGCAAACTAAATTACTATCTTAAAAGCTATCTAAATTACTATCACTCAACAATACTTTATAACAGAAAACTATGTAAGCTAAATTACTATCTTAGTTTTATGAAACAAAATTACTATCTTAAAATCTAACACATCATATTTTATTTTTAAAAATAAATTAACAACATATTTAAAAAATAAAATATTATTTTAGAATTAAGAGTGTGTAAGCAATTTTTATTAATAATTGTCTTTTTTGTTATGATACTTCCTTATACCACAAATTAAAAAAGTATGCCATGACAACAAGAAAATTGTCCAATTAGTTTTTTTTTTCTTCTTATAGTTTTTTATTTATACATAAACAGAAATACTTGTTGTTAGATCTAATATAAGTTTTTTTTCTTAAATATTAGATTATATATAAAATTTGATTAACAAGTAGATTTTAAAGGAATTTTAATTTAAGCATACACAACATAATTACTTGATTAGACAATATATTTTACTTTTCATTTGAAAATGTACTATAAAATGAAATGAGAATTAATAATAATAGACAAGATAAACTTTTTTCTATTCTTAAGAAACTTTTAAAGATTATCAATCACCTCTTTTTTACATTGTTAGTTATAAAAATCCAAAGTTATTGAGCAACAAAATTTTACCCTCAACTTTAGTCAAGACTCAAGACATAAATAAAAAAAATTTGTACTATCACTTTATTTTTGTAATACTTTACCAAAGTAGCATTACAATTGTACCATCATTACAATATTTGTACTATCATTTTTTCTTGTAATACTGCATTTTTTTGTAATATCACTTTTGTAACACCATATGTGTAATATCTCTTTGATTGGTAGCACTATGTGCATTACAATTTGTAATACTTGATCTTACGGTTACCAAAATGTTAGCTAAAATAAATCAATTCCATGATGTCTTTGAAATGATTTGAGATTACAGTGTGAGTTGTTTTTTTTTTTTTTTTAGGCTAAAATTATTATTAAAACTGGTTGTCAATAATTATATTTTTATAACTAACCAGAAATATTTAACATATCATTGAAAATTGTTACAAATATTAAACATAATTCTCTTTTATTAGCTATGTTCAATTTTGTTTGAATGGTTAATTTTAATGGGTGAGTTCATGATAATTTTTGAATAGTGAATTTGTTAACATCAGATATATCCACACATTATGTAACACTATTTAATTTAATATTTCTTAATTTCATTATCTTTTAGCTGGATGCATTTAAAATACTATATAGGTCTAATTTATGATTTTTATACATTTAAATAGACTATGAGCAATTGTAATTACACAACAAAAATTAATATAGGTTTTCAAAAATCATCTGAATTAATATATGATGGTTTTCAAACAATATTAATTATAAAATTTTCTTTGAAATTTAAAAATCTTATGTCTTAAAAGAATTTTTAGTTGATATGTAATTTTTGTTTTTACTAAATGAAGGTGTTGGTAATTTTATAACCAAAAACAAAATTGTGTTATATTTTAGACACTATTTTAGTTTTTAATATTTAATTGATTTCTAATTCTATTTAAAAATATACTATTTGTACTGTTATAATGTTACCAATCAGAATTTAAGTAGCTATCTTTATTTATACTGTTATATTTTGTACCACTGTTTTTTCTTACTGCTATTTTTTGTACCACTAAAAATTCTATAATACACTACTATTCACTATTCACTACTATACACTACTCTTCAAAAGTCAAACTTTGTACATGCTTAATTAGAAATATAGAATCATAATTATTTTCTTTGAATAAAATGAAATATTCTGCAGCTACACGAATTATAATTAATCAATCACATTACAAATTCGAACTATAATAATGCATGTTTAATTACATCAACATAACGTATGGTGAGATGTACCGACAAGCGTATATAGTACATATTATAATCGTTTTAACTCTGTCACGGTTTCTGTCTACCGGAATGAAAGCATTATTTTAGTAACAAAATGCGTGAAAACTATACAAATTAGGATCCTTCACACGACTACACGTTCCAATGAAAATATTGTATGTTTAGTTGAATCGATAATTATATAATATGCAGTGATCAAATGCACCAACAAACACAAAATATGTTGCAAAATCCATTCTTAACTTTGTCACGGTTTTCATCGAACCACGATGAGAATAATGAAAAGACATAAATTACTATTAATATGTTTCTGAATAATGAATATTCTAATCTTTTTTTTTTTTTTTTTTTTTTTAAAAAAAAAATTTNTTTTATTGTTGTTTCTCAATGATAAAACTTTTAGGCTTCTGATGCATTTTTATTAATTAATAATAAAAAATCAGATTTCAAGAAATATTATTGACAACAATAATTTTTTTTTTAATTACTATTGGTTTCAAATCATAGGAAAATATTTAATATAAATAATTTATACATTTATAGTTAGACCGTTCTTTTCTTCTTTTTTTTTTTTTTTGACCAAAAAGACCGTTTTTTTCTTGATGTTTGAAAATTCTGCTTTTATCTCTCAGTCTCGCAGAGGGAGTATATGGAAACGACCCGAGGAACGACAATCATGCACAAAGTCACTCAAAACCAAGCTTCTTAAATGTGTACGTATGGAAACATATTACTAATTTTAGGAGTACGTGACACAAACCGTCGTCGTTGTTTCACCATCTAGATTTAACCATGTGTCCTTGTTAGAGTGATATTGTTGATAAAAAAAAGGCAATACCAAAAAAAAAAAAAACAACGTGTGGAATATATGACTCAGCAGCCCTGAGGGAAGAGATCACATGGGGCATCATCTCATATTTGTGTGTACACAAATCAAGATGCTTTCAGCCTTCAAATGTTCCTTTCTCATTAAATTATAAAATGCCACTGTTCATTGTTACACGAGCCGTATAAGTAATTAAGTACAAGAAATAAGAACCCTTACTATATCATCGCTTTTTGTAATTGGTAATGAATCTCTAAGAATCAGGAGTTTTGTCACCCAACCATTTAGTAGTACTGTTTTCTTCTTAACCAGATAAGTTTCTCCACCACAATGAGTGTATGGCTTGTACAAATTTGTATTGGTTATTTAATTATATGTTAAAAAGTAAGAACAAACCCTAAAATATTTGTAACAAGACTTATTTAATTAGATGTAATGACTAGAATTATTTTTATACATCTAATAAAAACTTATTTATTGTGCTACTTCTAATAAATAAGTTTTTCTTCTTTTTTTGCAAGTAAGAAAATATAATTTTGGTAGATCATGAATTATTGCTCCACTTATAATTAGACGATTCTGATAGGAATATATCATATATATGATATGGGGTTGGTAGTAACACTCTACCAGAGGATGTTTTAAAGTTTTTAGTTATTTCAGTTTATTTTTCTAACATTTCTAAAGTCAAACTAGATTATGTCCTGTCTGGCTTCATTATTGGGCTTGAATTATTTGTTTTTTAACTTGAAAAAAAAATGTGCATTTCGATTTAGCTTGATTTTGTTATTTTTTATCGATTTGATTCAAATACGTTTTTCTTTCCACTCCTAATTGGTATAGTTTCATACAAAAAAAAAAAATTGTAAAAATAGTTTCATTAAAATTGGATAGTATTTAAATACAAATACAACTTTGACTAATTCACAGCTCGACTCTTTGTGATATGGAGTAATCTCTTGATCATGTGAAAATATATTTGTTTATATAATATGTGAGACAGTACCATTTAATTGATACGCCTCTGTCATATAATCATATATATGTTACCTGTCTTCGACGTTTTCATATAAATTCCAACATTTATAATATAGTATATTCTATGTACGCGTACATGCACTACACGTATCCTCATGTGTGCACATTTGTGTATATACGTGCTGTGTGTACTGTATGCATGCACGAACATTCAATTAAATGTATATATATAGGGAACCTATTTTTTTTTAGTAGCCTAAATTAAAAGTTTCATATGTATTATAAATTTATAATGGAATCCTTATTTGATATATTTTCATAACGTACGTTTTGAAACATTTTAGATGAGTTAAAATAGTTAATATATTTAAAGTTCAAAACATATACTCATAAATAGTTGGAGGCCTTTTTTCATCGATTATATTTCAGACAATATGTTAAGGATATCGAAATCTTTTATCAAAAAAAAAAAGGATATTCAAATTCATCGTTTTGAGAAATTAAAAAAAAAATCATCGTTTTGGTTAAAATATTTAAATGGTATCACATAATAACTAATTGATTAATTCCTAAATTTCATATTATTTGTATCTAAATATAAAATAATAAACCTAACGAATATGAGTATTTTTTTCTTCATGTGGCTATTATTTCTCTGATTTTGCTCTATATTTTAAATGTCTTTTGTTTTCTCGTATGGCTTTTACAAAACAAAAAAAGATGCGTTCTTCTTTTTCCGTCTTTATGCGAAGACATGCTCGTGATTATTATTATTGCTTATTTCTTATTGAACTTGTGTGTTTGTTTTGTCTTAACGTTCCCGTGAGGCGTGAAATGAACTCCATTTGTTGGCTAACACATTACCTGTATAGCTCTTCTGCCCAATCTTCGGCCTTGCATAATCATTTATTTTTCTTGGTTTGATAAATGTCTTGATCCAGCCAAATACTTGATGATAATATACGCAGTTCCTAGATAAACATGACTAAAATTGATATTTGAAAATGACTTGTGGCATACAATATAATGTATATCTACATGAAGATTTTTGTTCTTTTTTTTTTTTTTTTTTCCTGTAGATAGTATTGTTAAGATTTATGTATATACCGTACGTGCAAGTGATTAGGGTGATTGTAATATTGTAGTATGATTGATAAATGCTCAAATTTAATTGAAGACACATGTCCCATCACAATATAAGAATCTTATGTTTTATCAATGATGGCAACAAAAAAAATTCTAGCTAATTTGTCAAATATATATATGATTTTTAACCATAGTATACATCTAATATTAAAAAAAATTAGTTTCATATTTATTAGTTTTGAATCACATGGGTCATTATAATTACCAGTTGTAATAAACTTCACCTCTTGATAATATATCCAAAGAATTAGGAACATAAACTAACCTTAGCGCAAGTAAAAACATATAGTTAACCTAAAATATGAAAAAGGGGAAACAATCTTAAAGAAAAAAACCAAAAAAGTGTGAACAAATCTTGATATTAACCTTAGAACTTAATCACAACCGATTTGGAAAATGTGGTGCGTAAGCTTAGAATCTCAAAACATTATCTTCAAAGATATATAAATTATTAAAAAGTGTAGTGTATTTGAAAATGCGACAAACAGAACCCTAAATCTATTTCGGATGATGGGAAGTGTGATGGTTTCGCCATTATTATTACCAAGTCACAAAATCATGGGTTCGACCCATGTTTACCTCCGATGCGAGGTTTAAATGAGATTCCTATACAAATTACGGTACAACAAGGCCAAAGCAAAAGACAAAATGTTTGGAAAGTAAAATATCTAGAGAGCGATAACGAGTCCCAACGACAAGGCGGCTCCAAACAATGCGTGAAGTCTTACGCAATAATACTTGGCCATGAATATTTTCTCATTCTCCTGCAATCAAGAATACACAATTAAATAAAGTAATTTCAAAAATTTGCAAATGTAAAGAATTTTTAGTTTTTTTAGTTTTTTACCTTGTGGTGCTTTTCAACATAGCTTGAAACCAAATTCCCAACAGGTAAAGTCAGGAAACACAGCAGCTGAAACACCCAACAAAAAAATATTAGGTTTTTAGTTGTTGTTGTTGTTTATCTGTCAAGTTCTGAAATCTGTTTACTTACCATGCAAGTTACTGGCAAAACCCTGGTTAAACCAAGAACAAGAAGCATCGAATATAACAAACGAATAGCCCATCTCACTACAAAAGCTCCTCTTTCATTCCCTAACCGAACCTGTGTAAAACAACCACGAAAAAAATATCAAAACATAAACACAATCATCATATAAAGTTATAAACATTAAGCCCGGTTAAGTTTTGAACATTGGTACCAGAGGTGAGAATTTCCCCACAGCTAAATCTCCTTCAACCTGTCAGAATGTAAAGGTAATTAATCAGCATTATGTAGGTCATTTCAAGAATCACTAGACCAAGTTTTCTTTAAACCAAACCTGATGAAAGTGGCTGCAGAAGAGAATGAGAGATGTGGTTAAACCAACAAGGAGTGATGATGAAAGGACCCTACTGCTTATCGGAAGTTGCCTCATCTCGCTGTCAGAATCCAAGTTTTACTAGTTCTCAATTATTCACAACTCATGGAAACAGAAACTGATTTAGGGTTTGATCAAATACCTTGAGCTACCAAGAAGTAGATAAAAAGCAGTAGTTGCAAATGGACCAAATGCTGCAAAGCACAGAGGCTCTCCTAATCCTTGGTAACTCAACCGAAATGGCGGACACTAGAACCAGATTTCAAAGTTAGACTATCTCCAAGATTACTATCATCAAATCATCACATTAGGCAGTTGCATTCACCTGGTATACATAGCCGCAGAATATAGCAGAGGCAAGCAATAGTATTGCACGGACGTTACTTGCTACCAAAGATATCCAAACTAGACCGGAAACACCGAGCACAAGCGATGCGATTGCAGCGGTCAACGTGCCTGTCCGGCTGTTTTTTCCAAGTAAAGAAAGTAGTCAAAACACAGCAGAAACTTCAAAAAGTTGCAGACTTTATCCTCTGATACTCACTCACCTTCCAACCATATTGACTACAGATTCCTTTTTGTTCTTATCAGCTCCGGTATCGAAATCATAAACATCATTGCTGCCATTAAAACCATGTTTTAGAAAGAGCATAAGTACATGAAAAGAGTTAAAGAGAGTGTTAACTATTACCTTAAGTTGAGCCAAGTGATGATAAGAATCGATGAGAGCATTAGAGCCGCATAACGTCTTACTCGGAAAAAACCCGTCTCCAAATAGGCTGCTGAAGCACCAACCTGTGTGGCATTTAGAGCAGTGAACGAACATTATTACATATAAAGAGGCAATGGAGGAAATAGAAGAGGAAACATACGGTAAGAGGAATCAAAGCGACAGAGTAAATGGGAAGTTTGATTGCTCTCCATATCAACTTTGCTTTGGGAATTTCCTCTTCTTGATACACTTTTGCTGTATCTCCATAGCTCTTACAAAAGACTGGCTCTACTCTGAGATTTCTTCTTCTTGTTTTAGCATTCAGATTCTCTAGTGCATTCGTCGAATCAAACAGCGGTAGCCTTGTGATTATGTTTCCTCTGGGAAGCTAAAGCTAAGTAATTTTAGTGAGAGTCAAAGCAGATGGATCAAGAAAGTTTAGATTTTCAACCAATTCTTGATTACAATAAAAATGGGAAGTAGACTGGATGAAGCATTAAGCCTACCTTCTGAAATTCGGTTTCACAAACAAACGAGTTGGAAATTTGGGCACAAACTCTAAACCAGAGTCTATGTTACAGAGAGAAACCAATCTCATCATTTCAATTCTCTCTGTAAAACAAGATGAAAGAAAGATCTTGAAACAGAGCAAGAACACTAACTAGAAGTCTAGAACAAAGAAACTACTGAAATTCGAGATTCTATAAACCCTGTGTAACTAAAATCGTTGGTCCGACATGAATTTAGCGACGATGGAAAACGAGTAAAGAGAGTGAGAAAGATTTAAAGTTGGGATTTTTACCGTTATAACACGAATCCTTCAAAGAAAGTATGATTCCTGTGCATAGATTCCTTCAAAACTTGGTCACAAATGTATGATTTTGCGTAGAAGAAGACATTCAGAAGAAGCCGCCGATCACTCGCGAGGATCTAAAACAAAACTGTAAAAGTTTTTGAATTGTCGGAAGTTTGAGGAAGAGAGAAAATGAATGATGGAGACAAAGCTTGTTGTTGGAGGATAAAATCACGTGAGACTCACGTGTTTAATACCGTATGCAAATTCTATAAACGATGGGCCTGGGCCTACTTTGAAAATTTATTATTTTATAGATGTATTACTTTATCGAAATTATAATTTGTTAATTTATAGATACATATTTTCTTATTTATAATCTTCAAAAATTATTCTCCATATAATAATGTATTAAGAATATGATAATGTATTAAGAATTTAGAAAAAAAAAAGATTTGTTAATATGACATGCATAAACTTGAAATTATGAGTAAAATTTTTAGATATCATAATAAAACATATATTATTAGCTTATTTGAATATTTATATATATATATATATAAATTTTGATGCATGATAAAAGTAAAATTTTAGATGAAATTATAGTTGTTAGTATTGATAATGAAGTTGAAATAAAATACGATGATACTTTTGAATATATTTACACATAAAACGAATAATTATTGTGTTTATAAAATATTTCACAATTTTATATGCATATAAAAAAGTTAGAGGTAAACTTAAATTTATAGTTTAATAAAAAAAATTTAGCATATATCATATATGTATAGTTCTATATAATTATTATTTTAACTTATTATTGGGACTATATTTTTACATATATATTTTTACATAGGAATTTCAAAAATATTATTATCTTATCATCTTATCGCATATTGCTTATTTTTACATTGGCCCGAATTGGGACCTGGAAAATTTATTATCTTATAGAGATTATTACTTTATCGAGTATTACTTTATAGAAGTTTCTACTGTAAATTGCAGAATCATGTATATGTGGTTTCTGTTAGGTCCCAAATTAGGACAAACAAATGATGCTCAAGAACAAGACCAGTCTCAAAGACTTAAGACACAAGTTACATAAATTTTTTCTTCATATCTATTACTTAGAACTCTTGTCACTTAAATACACAAACAAACTAACGAGAGAAGAGTTGTGGATCCTACAAACTAGGGAAATGGAGAAGTGGTCTAGACTAAAAATACACTTAAATAATTATAAGAAATAATTATGTAATAAACCATCTTGGTCTTGTTAATCCAATCGTGATGGTGGTTATGTCAGTTACGATCTCAACAGTTTCAATGGCAAAAGCAAAGACTCAAGCATCATGTTCATAACATACAAATTTTTAACATCAAGCATCATGTTCATCTCTCTCCACCATTTTTAACTTTACAAGAGTACGAGACTCTATCGTTCCACATAGGAAGTTTTAGCAAAAGTAGTTTACAGGATCAACTAGGCCTGGGCCGATCCGAAAAATTCGAGCACTTCCCTTGCCGTGGCACATTATTCCGATGTGCTATTCATTATACTGCTTTGTAATCCCCCGATTGTCCCCACTTGGGTAACAAGCTCTTGTTAATGAGCTCGACACTCAATCAATGGTTAAATGACTTATATAAACAAAACAAATCCAAGCCATGAAACCGATGTGGGATAAAAGACAAATATACAAGTTAGATGAAGTTATCTTGGAAGCGAGTTTTTTTCATCATCATATTCAATTAACAAACACACAAATCTTTCTCCATAACTAACTTTTGCATGCAAGAGTATGAAGACAAGACTCTCTATTTTCCATGAGATTCTTCCTCAGGAGAAGAAGACCTCAACACTAGAAGTTTTCAAAGACTGACAAACAGGACAAACACCAGTAAACACATCACACTCTTTACACAAACTCAAGTGCCTACACGGGACAACCAACACCGATACCTCCTTCACATTACACGACTTGCATCTCATCCCACCAGCACCACTTGGCAATGGCAATGGCATCGTCCCCGGGAGGATGTTCAGGTGGTTGTACGACGCTGCATCGTCATCAATCTCGCTATCTCCAAACCCTTCTTTCACTTGATGATGATCAGCTACTACTCCTCCTCCATGTGACATAACTTGCTGAAGATTTACCTTCAAGGCGTTAACCACAGACTCGTTATACTTTGCCCTGTACTGCCAGTTCTGAGCTTCCACCGCCACTTGCTTTATCTTCTCCACGAGGTCCCGGTTCTTCTTGTTCATGCTTATGATCTCCTGATCTTTCTCTTGAAGCTTCTTGCTCGCATCATTCTCTAAGGCCGTGACAAAAGATGTGACATGTCTCTGTTTTATGTCTCTCACACCTTTCGCCAGTTGATCTGCCTGTTCCAAGAGAGAGAGACTACAACCTCAAGAACGTGTCGATGCAGAAAAAAAAAAACAAGCAATCTCAAGAACGTGTTGATGCAGAAAAAAAAAACAAGCTTTGAAGATAGAATCATAGAATCAGTACCCGGAATTTGATAAACTGATCGAGCTCGTCTTTCTGTCTATCCAGATCCAGTCTGATATTGTCACTGAGAGACTGAAACATTGGAGTTGTGAAGCTTCCGTTTGCAGAGGTTACAGAAGAGTTGTTGCGCTCATCGTCGTCGTTAGATAGTCTCAGACCAGTTGACACTAAGTTCTGCTTTGGTACTTCATCTTGTTGAAGAACAACACCGTTGTTGTTGTTGTTGTACTTGTAATTCAAAGAGATCTGCAGCTTCTGCTGTTGTCTCTGGATGTTATTGTTGATTTCGGTTTCCCTTCCGCGTTTGCTACTATGCCGAATCATTGGACCAAGGTTATTATTATCATTAGCAAAGTAGTTTACAGGATCAATAGTGCAACCAGCTCTCACTGCCACCACAACCACATACAAAAAAGAAGAAGAAGCTTTAGCTCTATAAAGTTCTAAACAACATTCAGTCAAAGCAAATGATGAATGTCAGAGAAACTTACTTGTTCCGAGCAAGTGAAGCTGATTCAACGATGCGTTCGTTTGGTACTGAAACTGCGGCAAAGGATTCTCATTGTTGCCTCCCAACATCTTCTCTTGAGAGCTTAACCGTTTTGTGTGTATACAGAGCCGTAAAGTATCAAACTTTCAGAAGAATTACAGTAAGAAAACCTGCAGACAAAATGAAACTTATGAGCTGAAACCTATGGAAAAGCTCAAACTTTTACACTTCTAACATGAAGAGCCAAGACATACCAAGATTTCTAACTATCCTACGCAATAGAGATTACAATCCAACGAGAGAAAAAAATTGAGACCTTTAAGAATGTTTCAACAGAATGATCAAGGCCTAGATATATTACAAATACTAACTGGTAGGAGTTAATCAATAGAGTCAACAAAAATATAAAGAGATTTCTAGAGAATAAAGCTTGCCTATTTGATTAAGTTTATATGATTTTGACTACTAATTGGGAACCAAATTGATTGATTGATCATGGTCAAAGATTCAAGGAGTTAGGAACCAAAATTGATACAAGGAGTAATGGATCAAAATTCATACAGGAGTTAGGAACCAAATTGATTGATTGATTGATCATGGTCAAAGATTCAAGGAGTTATGAGCCAAATTTGATACAAGGAGTTAGGAACCAAATTGATTGATTGATCATGGTCAAAGATATATCTGAATATATTTAACTAAATAACAAAAAAAAATAGGCACAAAAATCATGTCAAAATTGATTAAATAAGGTAAATCTTTTCGAACATGGCAACTTCAAAGCACCAGATAAACTCAGAAACAGAAAGCCAAAGATCTTGTAAGAGAACATTTGTGTACCTCTTAGAGATTGCCCATCAAAGAATAAAAATTAAACCTTAGCTTCCTTTAGATCCTGCATACACACACAAGAAGAGGAAAAAAAAAAAACTCTTCATCATCATCATCAACCCAAAGAAAAAAGTTTGATACTTTTCAATAACTAAATTCACCAAAAATAAACCTGCAAAAACAAGGAGTCGGAAGGAGCCAATTGATGAAGATTGAGAGGCTTAAGAGACCAATAAAAAGAAAAGAAAAAAAATGGGTTTGTTGAAACGCATATATAACACAACATCCAAATAAATTAAAGGCTATAAGAAAATTTATTTAAGGGAAGAAGAAGAAAAGAATAAAAGAAGAAAAGAAACGGATGGGAAAAAAAAAAAAAAAAAAAAAAAAAAAAANAGGGAAAAAAAAAAAAAAAAAAAAACGAATGAAATGAATGATGGAGGTGAGAAAGCAGAGGACACAGTGGTGAAGGAGTGGGAGAAGTTGGGTGGCAAAATCGAAATTAAATTTCTCGAAATTTGAGAAAATAAATCACAAATTATTATTTTTATAAAATAAATAAAGAAAAATTGGGTGATGATAACAAGAATAATAATTAACCGGTGCCGGTGGGTATTGGTTCTGCTCATTTCCCCGTGAGTTGTGCCTCTCTCTGGTGACGCCAATTACTCATCTTTTTCTTCTCTCCTTTTTCCTTTATTAATTTTTTTGACCAATCTAGAAGTTAAATATTAACTTTAATTAAAAGTATAAGAAATCTTCAAAATGTTAACAGCAATAAAAAAAAAATATTACGAAAGCGACCCGTTTTCTTGGACATCCCTCCACCTAGATTCTGATCAGGTGGAGTATCTTCGAACTGGTAAATGGTATGCTCCGGTTTTGTCTTTTTAATTTGTATTTTTTTATTTTCTAAAATGTGTTGGTTAAGGTTTTATAACAAGGCATCGAATTATCTAATCTTAGTGATTACATACGTATATATCAATGTTTTCTTGCTTAGTTTATCTAGTTTCGTGTTTGAGTTGATTGGGATTAGTTTTGGTTTTAGTTTTGTTTGGTCAGTTCATCATATTAGCACTGGATAGTTAAATATTTTAAAAATGAAATCCAACAAGTAAAATAATAACAGTCTCGTGTACGTTTTCATTACATCATTGTCCCGTATACTTGACCCAAGTTCAAAATTTTGTTTTTAAATGTTAGTATTTTCGTCTATTACTAGTTATCCAAAGTATTCAAACTTTGTTGAAGTTTAAACGAGTACTCCATATAAATTATTGATTATCTTAAAGATTAAAGTCAGTGATATTTAGGTGGTTTTAGACAAACGTTTTAGGCAGCTTAAACAATCTACACTCCCCTAAAATTAAATCAGACTAGTTTAAGCTCATCACAAGTCACAAGTCACAAGTCACAAGACCTTACAAAAAGAACGAGTTTTGCTGTATCAATTGCCTTTTTGGCTTCACATCCTCCAAGACCTTAAGCAACGTATCTGAATGTAGACCAATAGCTTGTGACAAGTTTATCAGTTAGGTTTACGAGGCACATCTCCACGAGGTCTTTTGGTCGTGAAACTTCTTGTCTGTTTGTTGAAACTTTTCAGCACTTTGGCTGATAAACTTCTATGATGTCTCATGTTGAAGTTGGTGGTTCCCAATATTTTTTAAGTATTACAGTATATTTTATGTATACAGCGATGTGACCAGAAATGCTTCAAATTTCACCGTATTAGATAACTAGATAATTTCACCGTCTCTTTCAAAACACACATTAAAAATGCAAAATAATTGTATGTTTGAAGGAATAAAAAAATAAATATTCTTTTACTTTTTTGCCATAGGTTGAACAATGTCGAAATATTCCTACTAACTTTATTGAGTGGAATAAAAAAGATAATAAATATAAGATAATATATATATATATTAAAAAAAATTGATAATAAAATAGATTTGGGAATTTCTCCAATTCTACTGCAAAATAGTAGAGAAATATTTTCATTTTAAATTTTTGGTAGTCTTAGGAAAAAAAAATACGGACACGTGTCCATAAACCCTAATTGTCCAATCCTTTCTCCGTCGTTTATTTTTGCTCTTCCACAATCGCACCGCTCTTCTATTTCGTTACCGGAATTTGCTCACTTTAGTCACAGAAGTCCCAATTACAGAAGAGAAATAGAGAATCGAAGAAGACAATCACAGAACTGACGAAAAGTCGGCTGTTATATCCAGACGAACGCATATCGAAACACAGACGCCAAACGCGGAACGCACACAATTCATCTTCCTCTTCTCTAATTTCCGTTTGGGCACACTCTCAGAACCGAGCTTGTCTGCATAGAAAAGATGGCTAACGAAGAAGAAGAAGGAAACAAAACAGAGACAGGAAGGATCGTGACTGAAGAAGAGAAGACATTCGCCAAGAATTTCAACATCAACGATCTCCCCGACATCCCTACCGGACTTGCTCCGCATCTTGAACTCCAGCGAACTCGTGTCGTCTGTAAAAACGACGCTCCAATTCATGTATGAACTTTGTCTGACTTTTTACTTTCAAATTATCACAATTGCTCTGCTTTTTTAAATCTTTTTCTCAATTGTTCCCATCTAGGTTTGAGTTTTGTGGTTGCCTCGTTCGTAAATTTCAATTCTTTTTCATGTAAGAAGATGTGAATTTGTGGGTTTCATTTCAAGTTCTTACAAAGATCACACCTTTGGGTTTGAATACTTTCAAATTCACAGTGCTCTGTATTTGCTGGCTTCTAACTTCAGCTAAATTGGGATTATAAGCTTTTTCTCAGTTTTCCCATCTGGGTTTGAGTTTTATCGTTGCCTCGTTCGTAAATTTCAATTCTTTTTCATGTAAGAAGCTGTGAAGCTGTGGGTTTGATCTTAGATTTTTACAAAGATTACAGCTTTACAAGCTTTGACATTTATGATGATCGTTTGAAATTTGAAGTCTTGTTCTCACGTTATGTTTGTTTTGTGTTTTCCATAGACTTCAAGTGTGGTTTACTCTGGTGCTTATAACGCTGTGGGAGTGGACAACAGTGTGAAGCTAGAAAACTTCTCTGAGAATTTCAAAGTTGAAGTAATTGAAATCTCAAAAGACGGTATGGATATGGAATTCGATATGATCGGTATCAATGCAGCAATCGCCAACGCTTTCCGAAGGATCCTTTTAGCTGAGGTCTGGTCTGTTCTGTTCTGTTCACTTTCGTCTTTCACAACCTCTTCGAAATCTTTTGGTTTTAAAAGTGTTTATTTTTTACTGAATTGTCAGCTTCCTTCAATGGCTATTGAGAAAGTGTTTGTAGCAAACAACACATCGCTTGTTCAAGATGAGGTTCTTGCTCAAAGGTTGGGTCTTATACCAATTGCTGCAGATCCGAGGCTCTTTGATTATTTATCCGGTAAGTGGCCTGTGATCCACCACCTCTGTAAGCAAGTGTTTCTCTCTTGTGTTTGCTTATTTATGTATCTCTGTTGTCAATAGAAAGCGATCAGCCAAATGAAAAGAACACCATTGTTTTCAAACTCCATGCGAAATGTGAAAAAGGCAAACCGCGTCTTAGAGGTAACATACATTTTTCTTTGGTTAGCATTGGAAGATTCCTCATTTCTTAGCTCGGTCTCTCACGAAAGGTGTTTCCTTTTCTTGTAGTGTTAACACAAGAATTGATTTGGTTACCAAACGGAAGCGAGATGGTTAAAGAATCCGGAGGTTCAACCTCGTCCAAGCCGAAAACTTTCACTTCGTTTAGTCGTAGTCAAGACTCCTTCCCTGAGTTTGCTGATAATCCTATCGCTCCGAGCAACCTTGAGATCTTGATAGCAAAACTTGGCCCTGGTCAGGTACTGTTTCTACTTCCTAGTTGTTACACTGTACTTGCGCTGAGAGATGAAACCAAACACTTGCCTCTTAGCTTTATCTTCTTCTTGTTTTTGCAGGAAATCGAGCTCGAAGCTCATGCGGTTAAGGGCATTGGTAAAACACATGCAAAGTGGTCTCCAGTAGGGACGGCTTGGTATCGAATGCTTCCTGAGGTGAGAGAAGTTTACCTCAATCTATTATGCTTCTATTTCTTGCATCATCTTAATGCTTTTTTTTTTTGGTAATATCTTAGGTGATTCTACTAAAGGAATTCGAGGATGAACAAGCTGTAAATCTCGTAAAAGCCTGCCCAATGAAGGTTTTCGACATTGAAGACATGGGCAAAGGTGAAACCTTCCTTTGAATTTCCTTGAAAATCTGCAAATTCTTCTTTACTTATTTTGATGAAACCTGAGAAGTTTGGTTGCAATCTCTCTCTGTCTCTGCAATTTTTTTTGATTTCGTATTGACTTTGCAAAATTGGATAAAAACAGGTAGGAAGAGGGCAACGGTAGCTCGGCCGCGTCTTTGCACGTTGTGTAGGGAATGCTTAAGAGAAGAATTTGGAGTGCCAATAATAAAACCAAAAGTGGAACCAGTGAAAGATGAAAAAGATAAAGAAACTCAAATAGAAAGAAAAGAATGGATAGACAATGTGGCTCTGCACCGTGTCAAGAACCATTTTATATGTAAGAACAGAGAAGAAACAAAAACAAGATTCTTTCTTTTTACTCTCCAATTCATGAAAGAAAGCCCTAACTGAGTTATTTGTTATTTGTCTTTTCTCAGTTAAGATTGAGTCCACCGGATCACTGCCTCCGGAGGTTCTCTTCACTGAAGCTGTGAAGATTTTGGAAGATAAATGTGAACGTGTAATCGCTGATCTCTCCTGAGAAGAGATTGGTTGGTTTAGGTCTACCGGTATGGTTCCGGTTTAGTTTGATTTTGGGTTTTGTATCAAGATTTTCTCCTTCAACATTGAAATGTGCTTGTAGTAGTTTCGGTTCAATTATCTTGGAAACTAGTTCTGGTACGTTTCGGTTCAAACTGGAAATCAATCACATTGTGATTCTAACCAGCTTCGAGGGTTTCGGTTAATTTGGTATCCAACCGAAACAAAATTCTCGATAAATTTAATTGTGTGGCTAAGAATCCCACATCGGTTTTACGAGGAACCACCGAGGATGAATAAACCGGGGTTGAATAAACATTAAATACCTGTATTTTGTTTTTTGGATTGCATTTTGCCATTAACGCACTTCTTTTCTTTTGGTCCAATTACACTCATGTTTTATATGTCGAAACCTTTTGATATTATTCGTTATTGTTTTCAGGTAATTTGGGAGAATTATATCTTTTGATCCAAAAAAGAAAGATAAATTAGACCCTAAAATTACAAACCCTGAACCTTAAAATCATATATAATCAACGTGCTAAATTTACTAGACACTGATGGACATAAGGAGCAGTCAGCTTGTCAATGTGATGGATGCAAGTGTAAAAACAAAGGACAAAACTAATTAAACCTCTTTTGTTTTCCTGCTCAACTCAACGGCTCAACTCTATCATTTTAATTTTCTCAACTAAACCATTTTAAGCGAGAAAGTCACTTGTTAGTCTTGTTTTGCACTAAAGTAAACAAACTTGATTAATAAAAAAAAATTATTAAAAGAAAGGTACGCACATGACACATATCTGCAAAAATCTTATCATTACCATTAACAAAGCTAGAGATTTGATTTCCAACGTCTATATAAACCATATTACTTTCACCTAATCCAATCTCTCATTAGAGGCCTTATCACTCTAATGATAATCGTCTCTATCTCTTCGCCTCTCTCTGTCTCTCATATCTCTTTGCTGCGTCTTCTTCTTCTTATGTCTTCATCTTCTCGACTGTCTCCTTCATTGCTCTCTGTGTGTTTCTTCTCCCTACTCACACCTTCATCATACCTCATGTCCTCGTCCCTTTATCTTACTCATAGATGCTTGACTTAAGTAGCTTTGCATCGTTAAGATTAAGATCCTCTACATGGTCTACAAAGACTTGAAATGATCTACCAAAACATTCATCAAAACCTAGGATTTGAACTTGTTGGAGACTCTTGCTTTCGGGATTGAAGTAGAAAACACAAAACGGAGGTGAATATGTATAACAAGTAAGTGTCGACAAAAAAATTTCACCCCTAGTAGTCACTCCAAGTACGGAAACAATTGTGTGATCAACGAGTTCATTATTATCTGGGAAAGTGTAGACATATTTCGACCATTCATGTTTCTCGACATCATCTAGAACACACGTATGCCACTCAAAGGTTCGCTTTCCGGTACCAGCGATTGCAACTTTCCATTGAATCACACCTAATTTTCCCTTATAGTTTACCAATCCTGCAGGCCGAGCATTAAAGGTTTCCATGTCGATAATCTTGGATTTCTCAGACCTAACATCAAAGCAAAATATCTCGTACGTTTCATCAACTTTTGTAGCTAAGCAATACAATACCCCACTGATGCATATCCCTTCCAAATAAGTAAAATCGGTTAATGGACACTGTACCTTCCTCCAACTTAATTTTCCAGTTCCTAATGTCAGAATTCTACAATCAACTTCATAAAGACATGGACCAGAACCCCTGATGAACAATACCTTGAATTGCTTGTCAATCGGATCAAACCCTAAAAGGCTTTTCGAGAAATTGTGCTTTCTCACTCTAGGTAAGATCGAATACTGTCCCGGGAACTTGTGCTTTCTCAATTTAGGTAAGATGGAATACTGTCCCGTGTTAGGGTTACATATCACATGCTCCTTATCCTTTTTTGACAAGATTAAACCAGAGGCATAGCCACATATATGTCCCAGCATAGGGAACGTCATATGAAAATCAGCGGCTACTCCAAGAGACGACAAGTTCTCATATGGATTATGAGGGTGAGCCAACGAGAGGAAGCTCCACTCATCGCTGTCATATCTTCTTCGGAATGCAAATAAGAGACGTGGACGAACAGAGGACCTGGTCAGGAACAACTCCGTGAAATAGGGACCGTGAAGCATGGACTCCCATAGCTTCGACACGCAACTAAACCTGGCGATTGACTTTGAAGGCAATCTTGAAAATATCTCTAAAAAGAGATCATTCGGGATGGCATTCATGATCGATTTGCTGAGAGATGTTAAAAACTTTATATCGAACGTCACAAGTATAAAGGAAGACAAAATAGGAGATGTGTTTAAAACTTGATATAAATCTAACGTGACAAGTAAAAAAGGAAGAGATTAACAGAAGATATATAAAATCCGCTTGGGACGGAAGTCACGGAACCAGTACGGATTTGACTATATTAAGGAAAAATGTTAATACAAAAGTCCAATTTTAAATAGTCTAGTATCAAGTTTTCCAATTTTATGACTATATATATTTAAGAAAAAAGTATAATTCTAGTTTCTTTATATCGATTCAAAAAACGTTTATACATGATTAAAAAAGAAAACATCGAACTCAAATCATAGACTATTTTTACATGAGTAGTCCGAGTCCTTTGATCTCGATCGCCCTGCTCGGCCCACACGCTCGGCCTACACGCTCGGCCCACATGCTCGACCCGCTCGACCGAGCGCCTACCCGACCCGTTAGCCTGAGTGCCTATCCGACCCGCTTGGCCGACCCGTCTACTAACCGGGTTAAACCGAACTCGACTGCGAAACTACTTAGACCTATTTTCAGCCATTGTTTTGGCTACGTTTTCTTTTACATTTTCTTGGAGTTTTAGACTTGGTGAGATACGCCGTTTTTCATAGTTTTTGAGGGAGAAGAATCTGAACCTTCTTATGACAGTTTTTAGAGAAGATTTCTAAACCCTATTATTTCTTTGTTCCTCATATCTTATTCAATGAATTTCATCTCATCCATTGTTGTTATCTGTTTCGCCATGTCTGAGTAGTCTCTTAGCTGGATCTAGGTTTTTCAAGGGAGTTCATGAGTTAGATAACTGAATGCAGATAGGATCTCTTATCTATCGTTTTCGCCATTGACAGTCCTAATGCTAAGATTGATTTGATCACTTAACCTTAGATCCTAGGTTAATCTGTTCATCAAAAGTGTAATAGGTTGCTAGAATAATCATTGGTGAGCAAAGGTGGATCGTGAACATATGATTCCTGTTCATTAATGCTTGTCTGCAATTGCTAGGTTCAAACGACAGTTTAGACACCTAGGTTGCTAGATAAAGTTGTTGACGCCACGACAGTGCGTTTGCATAACTTCATGTTTGAGTTCGAAACCTGTATTGCATCATCGCCCTGAATAGTCATTTGGTTCCTTTCCATGAGCTCCTGCGAATTGCCTGGGTGTAGTACTTGTCTTAATTAATTTTTAATCGTTGTTTACATTCGTTTACTGTTACCGTTTCACAACCAAAACATTCTTGTCTTAGCTCTGTTTTAAGTCTCATAGATTCATAGTGTAACACTGGTCCTCTGGATTTCGAATCTTTTATACTTCATCTTCATCACTGTACACTTGCAGTAGGAAATAAGGACTCTATTTTAGTGTATCAAACTTGGCGCCGTTGCGACGGGGACCAACATGTTACCTCTGATTCTTGTTTTAAAACCTACTCTAAGATTTTACTAATTTGTTCTTTCTCGTTTTTCTTTTGTGTGTTTCAGGTGTATGAACTCTAGAGCTACAAGGAGCAACCGCACCGAAGAGCTTTTCATCCTGTCCAACACAGAACTCGCGAGAGTAGAACGAGAGAACAGGCAGCAAAGGCCTACTTCTGCCGATATGGCACACAATGAGGAAATGGCTGCTCAGTTGCAGCAGCAGATCGAGCAAATGCGGAAAGCTCAACAAGATAGGGATCTGCAACCAGCTGCTGCTATTGGGGACAAGGACAATCCGCATACTTTTTATCACAACCGGTCTGCGATTGTCCCTCCAGCCGTTCAGAGGCAAGACTATGAGATCAAACCCTCAATGATCTCATTAGTCAAGGCGCATCTCTTCCATGGGCTACCTGCTGAGATACCGATGGACCATTTTGAAAACTTCGAGGAGATATGCAGTACGACTGGCTCGACTGGTGTTCCGGCTGACTTCCTGAAGTGCAAGCTATTCCGTTCTCACTTGCCAACAAAGCGTCTCGCTGGCTGAAGTCATTACCAACTGGGTCTTTGACTTCAATGGACCAATGCAGGGCGGCATTTCTGGACCACTTCTACTCCAAGTCCAAAACGGCTGCTCTTCGGACTAAGATTGCGTCTTTCCACCAACATGACGGAGAGGCCTTCTGCGAGGAATGGGATAGATACAAGGAGTACCGGAGAGAGTGTCCTCATCACGGATTCTCTGATGAGCAAATCTTAGGTATCTTCTACGATGGTGTCAACTGGGACTACAGGAATTCTTTGAACTCAGCCAGCAACGGTGATTTCATGACTAAGTCCAAGGAGGGTACATTTGAGCTGATTGAGAATCTTGCTGCAAGATCTAGCAACAGGAACCCTGAGTATGACAGAACGGTGAACAATGTATCAGTCAAGGGAAGCAGCGTTGGGGCGCATAAAATTGAGGAGCTAACGGTGAAGGTGAATCTGTTGCTCAAGGCATCACAGAAATCTGTTCTCTTCGTTGATGAGAACGATGACACACCTCTCTCTCAAGAGTTTAGAGTAGGCGAGGACGAAGACGATCAGATGGAGGCTAACTACGGGAATGGGCAAGTCTTTGTCCAGAACCGTAGCTTCAACCAGAACTACAAGCAACATCCAAACTTGTCCTACAGGAGCACCAACGTCGAGAATCCTCAGGACCAGGTCTATCCACTGCGATCGAGCCAGAACTAACAGGGTTTCCAGAAGAGCTTTACCAACAGCTTCCAGGAAAAGTCCTTTGTCCCAAACCAAAACCGGTTTCAAGGTGGTAACCAACATAAGGTGCAGTTCAACAACCAGCAGCAACCATCATGTTCATCGGACAATTCGAACGATGAGATAAAGAGTATGATGCAACAGATGTTGATGAACCAGCAAAAGTCGTCTACAGAGATCAATTTGAAGATAGACACTATGTATAATGATCTGAATGGGAAGCACGATGCTGTGTGGACTCACGTGAAAAGGCTGGACGTTCAAGTTGCTCAAATGGCTGAGACCGTCAAGAGACCTCATGGAACCCTTCCTGGAAAGGGAGAGACGAACCACATGAATGAGTATGTTGCACAAGTTTAACTGAGAAGTAGGAAGAAGCTGCTACCTGCAGCAGTTCTAGTCAAAAGGCCATGGAAAGAGAAAGTCGATGAGCTCGCCGAAACAGAAGGGATCGATCGAGCTGCTCCTAGCGGAGTCGATCGATCGGTTGATAGAACGGTCGGTCGAGAGGTCGATGACGCCTCATCATCTCAGGAACCTACTCCTGAAGCCGACCTACCTACTCCCCCTGCTGCAGAGACACCTCTAGTACAAACGGACACACCTAAGGTGCCTTATCCCGTTCCGCCGAGGAAGTCCAGAAAAAATTTGGAGGAAGCAAAGTGCAAGGACATGTTGAGGGACTTGACCGTGAAGTTGCCTCTCGCTGATGCTGTTCAGATGATTCCTGCCTTGAAGAGGTACATGAAGGAGCTGATTTCTGGGAAAGTGGCTGAGGAGGAAAATGTTATGCTAGTATCAGAGGAGCGTAGCGCAGTGCTGCAGAACAAGGTGATAAAGAAGAGAAGCGATTCGGGCAGATTTGTTTTGTCAGTGAAGATTAGTGACATGATTTTTGCATGCTCTCTTTGCGATCTTGGTTCGAGTGTGAACTTGATGCCGTACTCTCTGGCTAAGCGATTGAGATTCACCAAGTTCAAACACACGAAGTTTTCTTTGGTTTTCGCTGATCGGTCGACTAAGTTTCCTATTGGAATACTTGAGGATCTACATGTGCAGATAGGGAACACACTCATTCCAGCAGACTTTGTAGTCCTTGAGACTGACGAAGAACCGAAAGACCCACTTATACTAGGGCATTAATTCCTTATTATGCACAGCTGGTGTGATCATAGATGTGATGGGAGGAATCATAGATCTCCAGCTGGGAGATATGGCTATGAGGTTCGAAATGAACAAACTCCTCAAGAAGCCAATGTTAGATGGGCAGACATTTGTGATAGAAGATGGCCCGAACTTGTTGGAAGAAGTGAGTGATGAAGTACTTCTTGACGACCCTCTCGAGGTCGCGTTGACTAAAGCTGAAGGAGAGTATAGTCTGCTGAATGAGGAGGCTAATGCCTTGCCAAAAATGATGGATGCAAGCAACAAGATGGAGAGACTGGTAGCATACATGAGTTTGGAAGCAGAAGAGGACTCGCTGAAGCGGAAACCCGATAAAGCACCCCCTCGGGGGTGTCCCATCAATAGCCCCTGGAGCGATTTGAGAGCTCCTAAGCTCGAACTGAAAACACTCCCTGTGGGGTTCAGGTATGCGTTTATAGGACTTAATTCTACATACCCTGTGATTGTGAATTCTGAGCTGAACAATGTTGAAACTGCTTTGCTTCTTTGTGAGCTTAGGAAGTATAGAAAAGCAATAGGGTATTCGCTAGATGACATTCTTGGAATCTCCCTTGATCTTTGCATACATAGAATACATCTAGAAGATGAATCAATGACTTCTGTATAACATCAGAGGAAGTTAAACCCGAATCTAAAAGATGTAGTCAAGAAAGAAATAATGAAACTTCTAGAGGCTGGTGTTATCTATGCTATATCTGATAGTACTTGGGTTAGTCTTGTGCATGTAGTTCCTCAGAAAGATGGTATCACTGTTGTTAAGAATGATAGGAATGAGCTGATACCTACTAGGACTGTCACTGGACATCGCATGTGCATTGATTACCGTAAACTGAATGCTGCAACTCGCAAAGATCATTTCCCTCTAACATTTATTGATCAAATGCTTGAGAGATTGACTAACCATCCATACTACTGCTTTTTAGATGGTTATTCAGGTTTTTTCCAGATCCCCATCCACCCAGATGACCAGGAGAAGACGACATTCACTTGTCCATACGGCACCTATGCTTATCGCAGAATGCCATACGGCACCATTGGAGATATAGCCAATTACCTTGCTGCTGAGCAAAAACCAACATGATTTGTGGGGAACAAGAAGAAGAAATTGCTGCGGGACATTAGGCACTATTTTTGGGATGTGCCATACTTATACAAGCACTACACTGATGGTGTTTACCGGAGATGTGTAGCTGATGAGGAAATACCTGGGATCTTATTCCACTGCCATAGCTCCTCTTATGATGGGCACTTCGCCACATTCAAGACTGTGTCCAAAGCGCTACAAGCTGGCTATTGGTGGCCTACCATGTTTCGAGATGCACAGAAGTTCGTATCCAAGTGTGATTCATGCCAGAGACAGGGGAACATCAGTAAGAGAAATGAGATGCCACAGAACTTCATTCTGGAAGTAGAAGTTTTCGATGAGTGGGGAGTAGACTTTATGGGACCGTTTCCATCTTCTTACAACAACGAATACATATTGGTGGCTGTTGATTATGTGTTAAAGTGGGTAGAGGCTTTGGCCAGTCCCACTAACGATGCAAAAGTGGTTCTGAAGTTGTTCAAATCTGTTATCTTTTTGCGGTTTGGTGTGCCAAGAGTTGTCATAAGTGATGGAGGCTCGCATTTCATCAATAGAGCCTTTGACAACCTGTTGAAGAAGCATGGAGTAAAGCACAAGGTCGCAACACCCTACCATCCGCAGATGAGTGGCCAAGTGGAGATATCAAACAGAGAGATCAAGGACATTCTGCGTAAAATGTCAGGAACGATTGGGAAGGATTGGGCTTCAAAGTTAGATGACGCACTGTGGGCGTATCGAACTGCCTACAAAACACCACTTGCAACGACATAGTTCAACCTAGTCTATGGCAAGGCTTGTCACCTTCCAGTGGAATTGGAGTACAAGACTGCATGGGCAGTAAAGCAAATGAATTACGACATGATGCCTGCAGCTGAGAGAAGAAAGATGCAGTTGCTGGAGCTAGAAGAGATTAGGCACCTGGCCTATGACAACTCAAAGATCTACAAGGAGCGAACAAAGGCCTAACATGACAAAAGGATCCTGAAACGGAACTTTTCCCGAGGCGATCAAGTTTTATTGTTCAACTCTAGACTGAAGTTATTTCATGGAAAGCTAAGGTCAAGGTGGTCTGGACCTTTCATTATCAAGGAAGTCAGACCATACGGAGCTGTGGTGTTGCTGGACACCAAAGGAAGAGAATTAGTTGTCAATGGGCAGAGGATCAAGCCATACCTTGCTGATTCCGACATCACAGAGAGAGAATCCGTTCCTCTCAATGATCCATCTCCAGTTTAATAGGCATTCGAGTCAAGCTAGTGACTTAAACCACGCGCTTGGTGGGAGGCAACCCACTGGTAAGTGTACATACTCTTTTCAATTTGAATTGATATACTAATTTTGAGTTTTGTTTTCCTTGTTTAAGAAAAAAAAAAAAAAAAAAAAAAAAAAAAAAAAAAAAAAAGGGGGGGGCCCCNAGCCCACCACACGCCCCACACCACCAGGTAAGTGCCCCACAAACACACACACTCACGCACTCGGACTCTCTCTCACAACACTCGTTTAATGCCCACCACTCATTCTCATCACATTTTCTACTCCACTCATTACTCTCATCTCATCCTTTTCATCACTCTCTCACTCAAAAATCATCACGTCCGTCTTCATTTTAAGAGTCGATCGTTCTACTTATAGGGCTTGGTCGAGTCACTCGAGCCGCGATAACTTGTTATCTCTTATATGGATTTCAGGAACACAGGTCACAGTGAGGGTTACTCGAGAAGGAGAGCAGAGTTCTCGAGAGGAAAACGGGTTGTCCAATCTGATAGCTACTTAGAGATGGACGACCAGATGGAGGATGTCAAATCCCCGAGGGATATGAGGGAGGAAGAAGAGGTTGATACTATAATCGCAGAAGAGCTGAACATACTACGCATTCTCCTCAACATGAAAGGTGGAGGAACGATATACCCAGACAGAGACACGATGGAGAGATTGGTCATCGCTGCCGATGTGGACAACATGTTGAACAATTGGCATCAGAGCATTTTTGTACAGGAGGCACAAATCCTACAGGAGGGCGTCCTGTCTCTTCCTAGCTACGCTATAACTCCATCTATGTCTATTGAGTCAACTCACACAAGACGGAAGTGATGGTTACATCAGCTTCTGGGCTAACGGAAGGAGACAAATCCTCTCTTTCCGGGAGATCGATAGGGCACATTACTTGTCTCCTAGCAACCGTCACGGGCTAGGTGTTGACAAGAACAAGGCGAAAGCTGTATGGAGAACCATCGCTTCAGTGGAATTCAAGTCATCCGACTCCAAAGCTACACAGATTAGTAACCCCTCGATCCGCTACCTCCACAAGTGCCTCGCCAATGTACTCTTCCCGAGACACTCGACCGGAAATGTCAACGTGAACAAAATGAACATGATTGATATGGCTCTGACAGGAATCCTACATAGACTGAACAACGGAGTACAGCTGAAAGGAAGTACCACGAATGGAGGAATCACGCGCATTATGATAGACCAACTTCGTTCCTACCAGAGCTGGGCCATCTTGAACGAAAGCAGTAGAGAGCAGTGTGAGTTGAAGATGGGTGGACTTATCACACCACTCTTGTTCGCCGTGGGATTCGCTCCAGACTTGGCAGAGAACGTCGCACCACCAGAAGAGATAGACCTCACTTACTTGAAGAACTGTCAATTCCTGCAGCAGACACCAGAAGGCGGTGATCTTATCTATCAGTTCACTCACCTGCACGTTGGAAATGCCAGGATATTACTTCCTAACCCAGCTTGTACGTCACTCAGAGGAGGAGCCAACGTTGACTTCAACCCGCCTCCATCAGCCCTTCTGAACCACCCGACCGTTCGTGTTCAGTCTACTGCTCGAGGTCACACGACCCCTCTGACAAACCGGGATCACGGAGTACAGTCACCGGAGGATGAGACAATGTACGACTTTGATCATTTCCATTTCGAGGAGTTCATTGTGCCGAGGACTCAAACCGTTGCACTTAGAACCACTCATGAGCATATCAACCAGCTCCAACGGTGGAGCAAAGGCCAAGACAAACTCTCCAACAGACTCGTCAACAAATTCAGGAAGAAGATCAAGAAGTTGACTGTGCAAGTTAAGGCACTGCAGAACATGCTGAGCTGCACCTCTTCAGCCGGTGTACGGAGAAGCACAGAACCCATTCCAGCACCTCCGCCAGATGTCTCAGAGGACGAGAACGAGCAAAACACCGACAGTGGTCCCCAGTCAACTCCAGACCAGCCACGTCACTCTTCGTACAAACCGCGACATGGGAAGAGACACACCAGGGAGGGCCGTGCTGACCAGACTTTAAGGCGCTGTGCCACTGTTTCCAGACCGGCGGCACCATCAGGTCACTCGAACACGCATCTAAACGCTCCGATTGATCACGACACGCCTCGAACCACCGCAAGAGCAGGCTCCTCCTCTATTCCTCCTTACACTCAGGAAACCATGGACACAGAGATGGATGCCCTTCTTCGTGGCCACCACTGAAAGTCCTATCACAAGCTCTCTTTCCCCATTGTACTATATCGTCTTCATTTTCTCTTTTTATTGAGTCTGTTTAACTCTCTCTTTGATTTATTTTCACACCGGGGACGGTGTGAAGGAAGTCCGGGGGAGGGTCTTTGTGTTTAGTAACATCATTTTCTTTCTTTTGTTTTCTTTTTCATATTGAGTCATTTTGATGTTTTCTTTGAGTCAGCATTTTATTGAGTCAAAACTTGTAGGGAACTATGAACGAATCTGATGATGATTTACAACCACTCTTGCTCTTGAATTCTTTCGATCTAGTGACCAATTTTGCAGGGTTTGTTAGGTGCAAAAAGCTGGATTAGCCTCTTGGCCAGACTTTCCCCAGGAATTTTCATCTTGCAGAAATTTTGGTGAACCATTTGGTTGACTCTAACGATATTGGACCTTTAATCTGATTCATAAATTCTTCGCATTATGAATGTTATATCAAGGAAACGGATCATACACTAAGGACTTCTTATTCTCTTTATCACTCTCTGTTGATCCTGAGTGGCCGACCCATTTTTGGTTGGTACCCCACCATTAACCTTATCTTCTTTCAAACCTCATGCACTCTGTTTTTATTTGTCATATATGCAGATATGTGCAAAAAATTCGGATAGAAAACTTCGACACAGTTTCCCAATTATATTCAACTCGAGTGTTCACTATGACACTGGGAATAGAGCGAGATTGTGGAATATGAAATCGGGGACGACTGATGATCACTCCTTGGAGAAGCACCATTAACAGTAACAATTTTTTGGCCTGTTTAACACTAGTTCCCCTCTTATTAAAAAAAAAAAAAAAAAAAAAAAAAAGGGGNATAGTGGTCAGATGAAAGGCGAGGACGGTGCAAAGATCTGCAAGGAGCAGCTCAGATCAACGCAAAATGGGAGAAGAGAGAGTTTGGGGTGAAATACGACATACAAGGAGTTGTGGAGTGAAGTGGTTGGGAACTGTGGCTATCAACATAAACCTTCTCTCTTGCTGTTTTGCGCAATATCATGCATCCTCCGGCGTATCTGGTAACCTTTAAACACTTTTACCTCACCGATAAATAAACCTTTTGATACCCGAAACCGTCTACCCTGTGTAATATTCTTGATGAGAAGTCCACGTTTAATCTTAATGAATGTAGAGAGTTGACCAATGTGTAGCTAGAGTTTCTGCAGGATGGAGGTTCACGAAGGGATCAGGATTGCGAGACCTTGAGGGGACTATAATGATTATGTGCTGAGCAAGCTCAGTTTATTGAGGTCTAACGATTTTCTTTCGGGGTATGGTTGCTGATGATTTGTGAGTTATTACGTTTTCAAACCTCTTCCCTTTATCTTGGAATTAATGTTTGCTTGAGGTAAAAAAAAAGACTAAGTCCGGGGGAATTGATGTCTTGCATTTTTGACGCTTTCTAACCGTTGTTTTTACGAGTTTTCTGAGTCTTTCTAGCTTTTATCGAGTCTTTACAGGTCTACAGACGTTATAAGGAGAGTTTCGGTGACATGGAGCATCAAGAGGTGAAACAAGGCAAAAAGGAGCAAAAATACCGTCATTCGAAGCCCGATCGAGCCAGCTAGGAAATCAATGGATCAAACCGCTCGGCCTATACCGCTCGATCACCTCGCTGGATCAAACCACTCGAGCACCTCACTCGAGCAAACCTGTCGAGCACTTCACTCGAGCAGACCGCTCGATCACTTCACTCGAGCAGGCTTCTCGATCACTTCACTCGAGCAGGCTGCTCGATCACTTCACTCTAGCAGGCTGCTCGATCACTTCACTCGAGCAGACCGCTCGATCGCCCTGCTCGGCCCACACGCTCGGCCTACACGCTCGGCCCACACGCTTGGCCTACACGCTCGGCCCACATGCTCGACCCGCTCGACCGAGCGCCTACCCAACCTGCTAGCCCGAGTGCCTATCCGACCCGCTTGGCCGACCCGCTTGGCCGACCCGTCTACTAACCGGGTTAAACCGAACTCGACTGCGAAACTACTTAGACCTATTTTCAGCCATTGTTTAGGCTACGTTTTCTTTTACATTTTCTTGGAGTTTCAGACTTGGTGAGATACGCCATTTTTCATAGTTTTTGAGGGAGAAAAATCTGAACCTTCTTGTGACAGTTTTTGGAGAAGATTTCTGAACCCTATTGTTTCTTTGTTCCTCATCTCTTATTCAATGAATTTCATCTCATCCATTGTTGTTATCTGTTTCGCCATGTCTGAGTAGTCTCTTAGCTGGATCTTGGTTTTTCAACGGAGTTCATGAGTTAGACAACTGAATGCAGATATGATCTCTTATCTATCGTTTTCGCCATTGATAGTCCTAATGCTAAGATGAATTTGATCACTTGATCTTAGATCCTAGGTTAATCTGTTCATCAAAAGTGTAATAGGTTGCTAGAATAATCATTGGTGAGCAATCCATCCTTAGCCTGCGAGAGTTGATGCTAAGGTGGGTCGTGAACATATAATTCTTGTTCATTAATACTTGTCTGCAATTGCTAGGTTCAAACGACAGTTTAGATACCTAGGTTGCTAGATAAAGTTGTTGACGCCACGACAGTGCATTTGCATAACTTCATGTTTGAGTTCGAAACCTGTATTGCATCATCGCCCTGAATAGTCATTCGGTTCCTTTCCATGAGCTCCTGCAAATTGCCTGGGTCTAGTGCTTGTCTTAATTAATTTTTAATCGTTATATTCTTGTCTTAGCTCTGTTTTAAGTCTCATAGATTCATAGTGTAACACTGGTTCTCTGGATTTCGAATCCTTTATACTTCATATTCATCACTGTACACTTGCATTAGGAAATAAGGACTCTATTTTTAGTGTATCACATTGTAGGTTGAAAGGATGAAGGCGACGGAGCCGGCTGAGTTCCGGAAATCTGAAACGGTGGTGTTGTGGGAGTGGGAGTGCCGTGCTCAGCCTCACGGGGGCTCAAGGCGAACTATGGTCCTATCACCATAACTGCCATTGGTGACCTAGAAGACATCCCTCTAAGCCACCTACTACGAGCCCTCCCTTCCACTGGAATCGTTCTTAACCACCGTTATAGCATACTATACTTTTACATTGTTCAGGATCTCTTCCTTTGTACTATGCAGCTTTCATTTGTGTGGCACACAAATGGATAATCGGCTCCTTCATAAACCATTGCTACACGTCTTTTGTCCCATTTCCTAGCTACAGTTACTACTTCTAATTCTATTCGGTTTTGAGATCGTTTGATAACAGAGGACTATAGCAACTATTCGTTTTGATTATTAGGTTTCAGCTTATGTTAGTTTTATCAACCTTTGCCTTTTTAAAAGTTATCTCATCACTATATGCTCCTTTATGGTAAACAAAACACATTCACAAAGCTTCATACTCGGACAAAAAAAAAAAAAAAAAACAAAAANCCCACATTTGTGAATGGATGATGATTGAAAAGTGAAATTTGAGTTTCCTAGGTCAGTCCTCACCTTGAACTCATTGAAATTTGTGTTATTTCGAGAATAATACTGTAAGAGACAACAAAACTCTCTTCCTGGTTTAGAAATTGTTTTCAAGTGGAAACAGAAGTAAAGATATAGAATTGTTAAGTCAGTGAGAAAATTTTGTTTTTCCTTTTCCTAATATCTGTAAATCTAATTTAGCTTCTGTTGTTATGTGATATCAAAATAATTGGTAATTAGTATTAGGATAAAAAAAAAAAAAAAACTGTAAACCAATCATCAAATGTTGGATGGGTTGTAAAGTAGAAAAACATACCCAAACAGACCCAAATACAGTATGTGGAGAATTATTAAGGTTTTAATTTTCGTTTCCTGTTCATCCCAACACTGAGATTCAACACCGTCTGTTCCAACGACAGAAATTTAGCAGCAGATTTGACTTTCTCCTTGTTCAGCTCAGCTTTGAGATTCTTGATTTGTTCCTCAAGTTCTTGGACTCGAGTACCATCAGCATATAATTTCTTCCTCCCCAAGGAAAGCTCGTCAAGCTTTGTCTTCAACCAGTCTAGCTTGAATCCTGCTTCTATTAGATCGATCAACTCGCTGCGAGCGTTGTTTAGCTCAGTCTCGGAGATGTTATGTGGAGGCTTGTTCAGCGTATCAATAAGATCGAGGAGGATATTCATGTATGTTGTCTTCACACGTTGGTTCTTTTGTCTGACATTTACTGCAATGTCCGGGTGCTCCGCGAAAATCGAGCTCACTGAAACAACCTATAAACAAGAGAAAGATTCAATTATGTTAACCAGAAAAGGGAATCAATTAAAGACGAAGAAGAAACATCTTTATAGTATTAGTCATACCTGAGAATAAAGGACTTGGAAACCATTGAAATCCAACGTCTCATATCCAGTGACATCTCCTTCATCAACAACTTCAAATACTTTTACTTCGACTTTAACTATCAGTTTGTTCTTCTCCAAACACCCTAATTCTTCAAGATTTTTAAGAGGCAAGGTCTTTGCCCTACCCCATCCTGTGATCTGAGCGCAAAACAAGTTCGGCAACGAATCTGTAAGAAAAAATCTGAAAGATTAATTTGAATTTCTTCACCATCAATCAGATATATCTAGGTAACTCTCTATACCACTACAAGAAAACATCTGAATTACCACGGCCAATTTGGTGAAAATTTGGTGAAAAATAGCCTTTACCCACCGATTTTCCATCAATATATCCGTCCAAAAAGTGCTGGTCAAAAATCCATGAAAAATTTCTCACCGAATAATCCGTCAAAAATATCGGTGAATAATTCGTAGAAAATTTATCACCGATTTCTAATTGATTATTGACGGATTTTTTTTCACCGCTTTACCACCAAAGTTGCATGACGGTGTTCTCACCGAAATTTCCGTAGATTTCCAACGAAATTTTTACGGAAATATTTTCACCGATTTCACACCAAAAACTAAAATTATGTTTTTTAAAAAACATTACCCTAAATTTGAAATACACAATAATATTACAAAATGATACTGATAATTTAATTATAATAACAAATCCACCAATACAAGTTTAGAATTTTCAGAAAAAACATAAAAAAAAAAAAAAACACAAATAACAAAGGATTGGGTTTTGCCTAAAGCCACATATTCACTCTTGCTTCATTGCACGTCTTTGGCACTTTCAAACTTCTCTGAAACTGAAGACAACACAAACCAAAGTGTTTCATTAAATCACTTCAAGCTCAAAATCACATATGACACAAAAAATCACATAGAAAATGTACATATGATTTCAAAACCAAATCTCAAGAGCAAAATCAGACACTCAAATTGAGAAGCAAACTCAGAGACAATCAACGGCACACACATTGAAAGAAAACACAAGAAACTTTGAAATTACCTGCGTTTTAGTACTCTTGCCTCTCATCTCATCATTATCGTCAGATTCCAATGAAGGTGGAAGAATCAAATTCGGAAATTGTGCTAGAAGCAACTTCTGGACTTCTGTAATTACATCATCTAGCAATGTACCAAACCCAAAACAGCGTCCTTTTACAAGGGGAACTTGCTGGAAATTGCAGATGTAATTTTAGAAGTGATTAAACTGACTAATAACGACTTATAAAAGCTGTGAATAAAATGCTAAACTCAAATGTTATCTAGAAAATCAGAAGTTCACTTACCTTAATAATTACTGCATTGATTTGGGGTTGCGATAGGATCTTAGATTGAACTGAGGGATCTTGCAATTGCACATGAATGTACAAGCTAAAAAGAAGATTCCAAAAACAGAAATCATTGACCAGAGAGCAAAGGACCCCAAATTCATAACCAGACAAGAAGAGAGAGTATACTAAGAATCAAAAACCCAAAAGAGAAAGATGAATATGAATTACCCAATAACGAATGATCAAAACGATGTTTCACCGGAATAGCTCAAAACACCACTGAGATATCCCGATTTCTCAAAACCTCGCATGCGAAATCTGCAACCTTCTAAGAATAAAAAACTCCAAATTGAATAAAATCCAAGCTTTCGACCCTGGATCCAGCAAAAATTGGCACAGTAAAACTCGAAACCAACACAAATCTTACAAAATTGAGAGAGATGAGAGCGGGAGAGAGAGGAGGCAGAAAGGCGTGAGAGAGTGGAGGCATGGATTCCAGAGCGAGAGATGACAAAAATTATTAGGGTTAGGAGGGGAGATTTTCTGATGGAGGAAACGTGAAAACTTTTTAGATCTAGTTTAATTAGGTTTTAGAAAAGGACTTGAAGAAAGGTAAATTAAAGCTTAAGTGTACTAAATACTCTAGTTGAGGGAGAAGGTTTCGATGAGGAGGTTTTAATTGTTCACACTTCACACATAGGACAACACGTGGGAACTTAAAAATTTGCCACCGATTTTCAAATTATTTGCGTTGGTGAGAAACTGGTCGCAATACTTAAAATTGGTAAAAAAACGGTGAAAATTTGGTGACAGTTTTTTCTCACCGATTTTTTGGTGAGAAATTCGGTGGTAATATGAGTTGCTTTCTTGTAGTGTACATGGAAGATAAGTTAATTACCACCTTTTCTGAAGAGCTCTTTGCCTGAGTGATTCAATAGAACAAAGAAATAACTGGCTCGCCTTTTCCATCCAACTCGCAGTAATTCAGGATTCGCTACGCGGAGGTACAGAGACAAGTGATCATCAACTTCATCTCCTTTGGGGTAAACCCTAACAAACCTGAACAAAATAAAATAAAGAAAAACAGACTGGTTAATAACAGAGACAAGTTATTAATGGAATATGGAGGACGGGTTCAGAATTAAAACACATATACTGTATATATAATTTTTTCCTTTACCACTCACAGCCGCCGCTTAAGAATTTTGGTGAAGATATCACAGCTTCCTTCTCGGAGAAATTATCTATCTCAAACGTGAAACTCGTCTGCCTTTGACCCTCCATATCTTTCCAATAAACGCTGTTCTTTTCTTAGGGATTCGTTACTTTGAGCAAAAGAAAACTTTAATTACTCACAAGTCACAACCTTGTCGACTGGTTCGGAGAACAATTTGAGGAATATAAGATAACGAGGTGGACATGACTTGGCTATGTATGGCCCGTGGGCTTACTTAATTAAAATGGTAAAATAAATTGGGAGGAAGTTCACTATCCCACATCGGATTATAAGAATCCGAGCACATATAAAAAATCTGTTTAGACAAATCAATAATGTCACAGAACCTTGTTTCATGTGCGTTAGTTCTGTTTTCGTTTCATTTCAACCAGTATGTGTATCAGTGAATACGAGAGCATCTACAGTAAAAAAAGGAACTTTACATTATCTTTTAAATTTACTATTCAAATCGTTATGAATAGAACCTAAATTCTAATTAAAAGATTTAATTTGCATTGACAACTACATTTTTGTTGCGTCGTTTCATCGTCATTTGTGGCTGTGATTGTTCCGTATAAAGATTACTTGAATATTGAAGACTTGTAACGCAAGGCACCTACCGAGACGTTTCATATAGATTGTGGAGGTATATGCGCTACGGTAGCAAGAAGAGGGCAGAGAGAAGGACATGGAACTATAAGTTAAAAATGAGAAGCTCATGTGGAATAAGAGTCAGTAACAAGTTTTAACTTCTTCTGTAATTTCACTTTTCTAATACTCAGTTCGCAAATTGTGTAAATCCGATATCATTCATTTTGGAATAAACACTATCATACTTGATGTTCATTGTCCACTTCTATTCATAGGTTTTTTTTAATTTGATTATAGGCCCTTCTAACTTTCTCTTTGTTATATGTTTGTTTCGTCTAATAAGGATATAAGACTATAAGTCCTTATCAATATCCCATCCTCTTTATTATTTGATTCTATAATTGATTTGAACAATGTTAAATGTCCAATTATTTTCATATGTTTTTGTATATCGATTATAAGACTAATAAATCACTTTGTTATACCCTGTTGGTTATACCTTTGTTTGTTCATCGAAACGATGTCTCTTTTGGAGAACAAAATAAATAAAGTCTTATTCAGAGAAAGATAAAAAAAAAACCCAATAAACTTCATGTTTTAGCCCAGTAGATTCAATCACTACTAAGATTCTGTTTTGGCATCAATGTAAAACAGATGACTTTAGCAACTACACGTTTTGATTCTTAGGTTTCAGCTTATGCTGATTTATCAACCAGAGTTGACCTATCACACGACACGACACTGAAACTGAATCCTGAGGATACATAGTGTGAGTTTTTGACATCCACAAGATCTGACCTTCTGCTCTGAGATAACCAAAGTTAGAAAAACATACCTAAATTTGTGGAAGAATTATTGAGGGCTTTCTTTCTGCTTCTTGTTCAGCTCATCTTTAAGTTCTGACACCGTCTGCTCCAACAAAAAAAAATCTAGCAGAAGATTTGGCCTTCTCCATGTTCAATTCAGCTTTGAGATTCTTGATTTGTTCATCGAGTTCTTTGACTCTAGCACCATCGACAGCATTTGATTTCTTCCTCTCCAAGGAAACCTCATCGAGCTTAGTCTTCAACCAGTCTAGCTTGAAGCCTGCTTCCGTTAGATCGATCAACTCGTTGTGAGCGTTGCTTAGCTCAGTCTCGGAGATGCTCTGTGGAGTCTTGTTCAGCGTCTCGATAAGATCGAGGACGATATTCATGTAAGTTGTCTTCACCAGTTGGATTTTTGATCTGAAATTTACTGCCATGTCCGGGTGCTTCACTAAAAGCCTACTCACTGAATTAGCCTGTAAACAAGAGACATATACAATTATGTTAACCAGAAAAGGGAATCAATTAAAGAAGAAGAAAAAACAACAAGAAGAATCATCTTCATTATAATTCTAATCATACCTGAGAATAAAGGACTTGGAAACCCTTGACATCTAAAGTCTCGTTTCCAGTTACATCTCCTTCATCAACAACTTCATCTACTTTTACTTTGACTTTAACGATCAGTTTGTTCTTCTCCAGAAACCTTTTTTCTTGAAGCTCTTGAAGAGGCACAGCATTTGGAAAACCCCATCCTGTGAGCTCAGCGCAGAACAAGATGCTCGATAATTCTGTAAGATAAAACCAGAATGATTAATATGAATTTTCTTCTACATCAATTGATATCAGATATCTAACTACATGGAAGATAAGTTAATTACCATATGTTCTGAAGAGCTCTTTGCCTGATTGATTCAACAGAACAAAGGAAAAACTGGCTCGTCTTTTCCATCCAAGTTACAATGATCCTGGATTCGCAACATAGAGGTAGAGAGACAAGCGATCATCAATAAGATCTCCTTTAGGATAAACGTGAACAACCCTAAAAATACAAAGGAAACAGATTAGCCAAACGCTTTAGTTGTGCACCTAATATCAGAGACATGTATATATATTATAATCTTTTCCTTCACCATTCGCAGCCGCCACTTAAGAATTGTGGAGATTGTATGAGATTGTTGTGCAACTTGTATTTGTCAATCATTCATATGCTATATTGTGAAAGA